>JAODAL010015871.1:0-82438 GCA_025379985.1 Phyllomedusa bahiana
TCCGTCCTTTTCTCACTGTCGAAACAACCCAAACTCTCATTGTTGCTCTTATTCCTTTTCCCTCGTCTTGACTACTGTAACTCTTTGCTTATCGGTCTCCCTCTCTGCAAACTCTCCCCTGTCCAATCTGTCCTGAATACAGCAGCCAGGCTTGTCTTTCTTTCCAGCCGCTATACTGATGCCTCTACCCGTGTCACCCCTCTGCACTGGCTGCCAAATTCAGTACAGAATACAACACAAACTAATCACTCTCAACCATAAAGCTCTCCACAGCGCTGAACCCCCCCTACATTTCCTCCCTCATCTCTGTTTACCACCCTACGCGGGCTCTCCGCTCTGCTACTGATCTAAGATTACACACCTCACTCATCCGAACCTCCCATGCCCGTCTCCAAGATTTTGCACGTATTGCACCAGTTCTCTGGAACATGCTAAGTGCGCTCTGAAACTCATCTTCTTAGACAAGCCTACCAAGATCCCTAACTGTTATCTCTCCAAATTCTGTCACACACTCGTCACTTCTTGCATTTTGGCACCCACAGGCACTTATCTGTATATAGATGTATGGTTGTGATGGCAGGTTCACCCACTTTTTTATGTATACTACCCCATATTTATGTAACATGGCTGGACCATATAAACCAAGCACCTGTCACCCTTTGTTTCACCCATACACCCTAATAGATTGTAAGCTCTTGCGAGCTGGGCCCTCATACCTCGTTTTTCATTTGTAAGTAGCTTTTTTTATAATGTAATGTCTGCTCTGTCTGTAATTATACCCTGTATACTGTAAAGTGCTGCGGAATATGTTGGTGCTATATAAATAAAGATTATTATTATTATTATCTTCATGCATTTCTAATCACTTATTTTGACTCCTTATTTCTCCAGGACAATTTGCTCCTTGTGCATTGCAACCTCCTGGTTGTGGAAGTATCAATAGTTCTTATGCAAAATTTTTCCTTAAACTCCCAGACTGCAGTCTAGGACTAACTTGCAACCAGTACACATATGTGCATAAACTTTTCCAGCCCAGTATTCCTCCTAGTTGTCTCCTTCCTTGTCCAGTACACATATGGTCTAGTTCATCTCCTGTTTTGCCTCTATGTCTCTGCATACGTTTTGAAGCAGTCTCTTTACTACACCCAGCATCCTCTGGATGTCTGCATATAGTTGTGTCATAGTATTGTGCAGAAATCACATAGGAGAGAAAGACAGGTTGGTGGTAAAGGCAGACTATGTTTGCCCTACTTAGCGAACGTATACCATTTCTTTATTGGACACAAAAGCATGGTATATGGGTTACCAAAATGTTATGTGAAGGGCCTGATGCAATTCTGGCGTGGATTTATATTGTTTTTTTTTTTTTGCGGTGTTCACGGTATGGGTTAAATAACACAATCATTTTATAGACTAGATCATTGTGGGTGTGGGGTTGCCTATTATATTTGTTTTTCATTTAAATTTTTCCAACCACCTAGATACTATGGCCACTATTGACTGTGGCACCACGGAAGTTAAATGACTGGAATCAGAGGTAGCAGCCTTTATATCTGGATTCTGCTGTACATTAAGAGCTTTCTGCAGCGACAAGGTGACTTCAGTTCAAATGGGAACCTACTATTATAGTTTACCTCTGTTCACACCTCCATCTTTTCAAGGAGGGATGGTTCCAGCTACATTCTGCCCTGATTGTAGGTGGGCAGAGTGCACAAACAAAATGGAGGCCAGTCACTCCCCCATTCAAACTTGTTGGCCTCCATTTTGGTTGTTCAAATTGAGGTAAAATGTAAAATGAGTAGGTTCCCATCTGAACTGAGATCACCTTGTCGCTGGTGATGGGCAATTACAGTTTTGATCAAAATTGTTTGCTAATTTTTATGTATCCTAAAGTATCCTCAAATTTTTATGTATCCTAAAGTAGAACAAAATCATTTTGAGAATATTCCTATTTTCCCCTTTACTTTTTAGCGTTTATAGAGTTTTGTGACACTTCTGAATGCTTCAATTCCATGTGGTTGTGTCACACAAGATTTGTGCAACTAGACACACCTTTTTTAATTCCAAAAGGAGTTGGGAAAACTTTAGACAAGCCAGAGCAATTAAAAAAATGGCTGACGGAAACCAAAGTTTTTGTAGAATAAACCCAAAAATTTGGGGCCCAAAAAGGGGCCAAAAAAAAACCCAAATTTTTTTCCTCAACCCCAAAACCATAAATTTAAAAAAAATCTTAAAATTTTTTTAAAAAATTTTAAACTATAAAAATTAATTTTGTTTTAAAATTAATATTTAAAAAATATAATAACCCAAAAAAAAAAAAATGACTCACCCAAAATTTAAATTTTTAAAAAGAAATTTTTTAAAAAATTAAATATAAATAAATAATAAAAAATAAATTTAAAACAATACAAACATTTTCCATAAATCCCAAATTCCCCAATTAGGAGTTATGGAGTTTTCAAATATTAAACAAATGTTACAAAAATATTACACAGGCAAAAATAAACCCAAAAGCTTGTAAGAATACATATCATTTAAAAAATAAATTAGGGCCATATGGGATGAACGTTGGCAAAGACCATTCAAATATCTTTAAAAAAGGGTTTTTTCATTTCATTTAAAAGGCTTTTAGAATAAGGGGGCCCGTGAAAAACAAAAAAACTTTGCAATTGGATTCATTTGGGAAAGCTTCCCTTTTTTTCACATATCCCTTATCCCCTTTAATTTTTTGTAAACACTGTTCACATGCCCGGGCGGAAAATTTTTCCCTCTTTTATTTTATTTTTTTGGGGACGGGCTCTACTAATTTACATTCGTTTTGGGGCCCCCCCCCGGGGTAAATTCCCCGGTAGGGTCTTATTCCTACCCTGCACCAGAATTAAAGGGGGCCCCCGGCCCAAAAATTTTACTCTAAAAGTAAACAGCCACCACTCCTCATTTCTTTTAAACAGTACAGTCCAGAAAAAAGTAAATTTGTGACCCCGGGGGCCTAAAGCTCCTGCGTGTAAGGGTCGGCAATAATTTTTACTCAAAAACAGCAAACCTCCCATTGAAAATTTCAGCTCTTTTAAAAAATCAGAAAACAGCAGAATTTTTGGGCCCCAAAAACCTTTTTTGGTTTAAAAAATAGAAGGGGGACTTGATCTGTGCCTGGGAGGAGTTCAAAAGACTGGATTCAAAAAACCCCTAACAACCCCCAGCCGTGAGAGGGGAAGAGAAACCGTTGGGTCTGAAATAAAATAGGAAGGGTGTCAAAAATGAATGCAGGCCTGTGGGATGTAAAAACGCCTTTTAAAATAAACTTTGGGATAAAGGGAAGGACAGTGACATTTTCCCCACTCAATGGGGGGACAACAAATGAAATTCGGGAGTAACAAGAACAGTCGGGGGGATGAAGTCCCCTCCCCCTTCAGTTAAAAACAAACCCCAAAAAAGGAAGGGGGAAAAAAATGCCCCTTAAAATTTTTAGGAAAATGAGAGTCAAGCTTCAAGAAAAACAGACAAACGGGTTAAGCGATACTCCCTTTTTTAAAAAAAGTGTAAATGTTTTTTCCCGCAGTTCAAAACAAACAGGAAACAGTTTTAGGGGAAAACACAAGTTTTTGGCTCAGGCAGACCCCAAATTTTAAACCCGGTCCCCGTCTGTTCTAACTGGGTTTTGGGGCCCCAGGTTTTTGGGGTTTTAAGAAATTTTAAAAAAATGTCTTAAATTTGATAATTTGGGTGCAACACGTCCCCAGAATGCCACAAATCTTTGGCGCATTAAAAAGTGTTGTTGCATCGAAGTTTGGAGTGTGACATCTATAGAACAGGTCTACTACAGCTTTTTGATGCTTTTTGATAAACTGGGCAACCCCCCGTTTCAACATGTCGCTCCTTTTGTGATCTTGGTTTGAACCGAAAATCATGTCTTAAACCTGGCCTTTGCCAGCTTTTTTCTGGGCAGCAGAATAAAAAGGGGTAAAGCATGAAAAAAAAAATTTTCCCCACTTTAAACAACACTAATTAAAAAATTTTTTTCAATTAGTGTAGTAAAAATTAAAAAAATAAAATTTTAACAAAAAATTTCCTAAAAAGTTTAAAACAGCAGGCAAAAAAACCCTTTACCTTTCAACCATTTTCCTACCCTTTTAAAAAAATTTTTAAAATTTAAAAAAAATTTTAAAACTATAAAAGAAAAAACTCTGTGATATTTTTAAAAAAGGACTAAAATATAAAAAACACCCGAAAAAATAAAAATTTAAAAATTAATTAAAATTTTTTATTTAAAAAATCAATTTAATGAATCTTTTAAAAAAAAACCAACAATCCCCCCTCCTCACCCTGGGATATTTTTCTTTTAAAAATACTTTATCATGGGTTTCACAGTTTTCTAAATGGATCCTTTTAAAATTCCCTGTTTACAAAACCCCTGGGGTTTTTTTTATCAAAACGTCCCAACACAAACCCTTTTTTTTTTTTGCCCCAAACAATGAAAAGTTTTACCAAATTAAAAACAGCTTTTTAAATTTAGGCCAAAGCCAAAAATTTTTGCCGAGGCCCCCACCATTAAAATTTCATTCTTGGGGGGCCCCCCCAGGGGGAAAACTTATTCTTTGGCCTCACTCACGGGTAAAAGAAAATTCCTCTTAAACTTTTTCACTTGCTTTTTGGCTCTTTCCCTTTCCCTTCTGCCACTCCCAAAGAATTTTATGCAGTTTTAAAACAAAAACAAATTTGTTATGCCTCAGGGGCCCACCCGAGTTTTTTCCCCTGTTCCCCTTTTTGGCCGTCCAAGCCCGATTAAGCCTACCCTTTCCCCTTAAATTTTTTGTCCCATCCTGTCCTTTTTTTCCCTTTTTTCCCTTTTTTTCGTAAGTTTAAAATTTATAAAAAAAAACAAAGCTCACCCGGTTTTAATTTTTGAGGGCTTTCAGTTCATGGACCGGGTCCAAGACCCAAGGGGCACCAATATTTCCGTTGTTTTAAAATTGTTGAGTCCCGCACCGAAAAAAAAACCCCTTGTTTTAAAAACCCCCTTTTTTAAAAAAAATCAATAAAAAGGGGAGAAATCATTAACAAATAAACAAAAGTTTCGGGCAAAACCACCCTTAATCGTGCTTTGTTGAAAAGCTTTTTGGGCGGATTGCGTCTACTTTTTTAAATGCAAGAAGTCAAGAACACCTTTTTATCATTGGGTTTAATAAATGGGAAATTTTTTAAAAAATGGGGTTTTTTCCCTTTGCTGCTTTGGGTTCAAAAACTTTAACAAACAATTTTCTTTAATTCCCAAAATTTTTTTTTTATTTAGGTTTTCATAATTTGGACTTTCCCAAATTGGGTTTTGGTTTTTTTAAATTTTCTTTTTTATTACTATTTCACCCCTTTCCCCCACTTTTTGACATAAGGAATTTACCTTGTTTGAAATCCCCCTTTTTTTTTACGATTTAAAATACGAACAAAAAAAAAATTCTTTTTTTACCGAAATGCGATTTTTAAAAAATGAAAAAAATAAAAATTACAAAAAAAAACAGATCCCCCAACCTGAAAGGCAATTTAAAACCAGGGGGAAAAAAATCAAATTTTTTAAAAGGGAACAAAAAAAATAAAAATTCCCTGAAGGGGGTAAAAAAAATATAAATAAATTTATCAGGGAAATTTGGGGGTTTCACTGGTTTTTCCCTTGGGAGTGCATGTTAGGGGTTCCCAAATCCCACCAAGTACAACATTGGCAAGGAGTTTTTAGGTTCTCCCCATGTTTGCGTGGGGTTTTTTTTCTTTGGGGACTAAAGTTTCTTTTAAAACTCCTAAAAAAACAAAAAAGATAGGTTAAACTAGAATTTAATTAAAAATTTCCCAAAGGGGCGACATGTGAATTTTAAAGACAATCCATACAGTCTGTGGGAAAAGTAACATAACAAAAAGAAAGAAATTTAAATAAATTTAAAAAAAAATTTAAATTTAAAATCACAACAAAAAAAATTTTTAAAATTAATAAACAATAATTCACTGGAAAGATTAGGTACACCGTTTAAGTATCACAGAAACAAAAAGATGTCCACATCTTATACAGGACATACCTCTGACACTGGGCCCCCATGGGTCCCACCTTTTTCGTTAGGTTAACTTTTTAAAAGGTTTCTTTCAAATATCCCCCATTTTGGGTATCCTTTTTTAACATCAAAACTGGGTTTTACCCCCTTCCCCTTTGGGAAAACCTTTAAATTTTTTTTTGGCAAACGTACCAGGTATCTATCCATTTTGGCTACTCCATTGCTATGTCTTTTTATAGTCACTTTTGGTTATAATATAACATGTATATCCATAGGGGAACTTTAATTTTTTAAAGGGACACCCCTTGTGGAAGGGGGGATTCCCATTTCGAAAGGGGGTTCCCCGGGTTTTAAAAAGGCAATTATCCTTTTTTTAGATTTTTTTGTATATATTTTGTCCTATTGGACTCATTTAAACTACCATGGGAGAATTTGTTAAAAATTATCTTTGGATTCTGAAGATACAGGTTTTTGGTTCAGAATGGTCCCCAAAGATTCTTTTATGTTTTTTATGCATGGTTTTGACAGGGAAAAAAGTACAAAAAAATTCCATATGGGGTTGGGACTTCGCTAAATTTGGGGTTTTTTTGTTGTCCAAATTTTTGTAGCATAATTTTTTTTAAGAATCATAGGCAAAGTTACATTGTAGTTTTTTTTCAGTGATTTTGTTTATTTTCATAAATAGTAATCACATTAATAATGATAATTTAAACAGCATGACTCAGAATACAGTGTTATGACAACTTCCTGAAGGATGATTTACTGTACATGCTTAAATAAAATTAAAAAAAAATGACTGAATGTAAACACTCCTAAATAACAACAAGTATGAAATATTGTATACCTGAATCGGATCCTCACTGGGATGCCACCATCCCGACAAGCGTTTCGGTCATGCCTTTGTCTTGTCTTTTAATGTAATTTTAACTTATTAATAAAGTCATATACTAGAGATTTTTTTTTTAGTTTCTGGTTTATCTTAGTAGAGCAAGCCTTATCATATGGTGTAAGTAGTGTGTCCCACAATATATTTTTCTTGTATTACTAATAAGAGCAGTGTGTATTTTTTTCATTGCGAACATAGAAGTATAATGTGTTATGCTGTTCTCTTCAGCATCATAGGGCGACATGTATGTATGGGGCTGCGGCAGTTATCTGGTGTCTTTTCAGCCCAAAAACTGGCACAGCCCTGTGTGCTCCATGTGTGAGCAGGCACACTCCATAATTAGGCGCATTATAAATCGCCCGCAGCACTTTGTAAAGCACCTGAGATTGGGGGGCGTGCTGGAGGCGTGTCGCACTACAACGGTACAATTTTACATATTAATGTCTTTAGTTCAACAAATCCAGGCGCATTACTGCTTGAACAGAACAATTTAAAAGTGGTTTACTTGAGCCTGAATTGTCGCTTTGTAGCTAGAAAGAGCTAAATCTATGGCCCACAATAGAACTGGTTCATAGATTCAGGCGCATTCTACGTTACTAATGCGCACAATAAAATTGGCTCCTTGCGACAAAAATCATACATGTCGCCCATAATCTTTGTTTTGTATGCTTCTTTTCCTAATGTCATTTTTTTTTTCAATAAAAATATAATTATACAATAAATAAATAATTCCAAACAGACAGTTCCATAGACGGTAATAAAGTTTCCAAATTGTGCCCCAGACAGTAGTGCCTTTTAGACCAGTGTGTCATTGTTCCTCTTTGTGTTTTCCACAGGAGTATAATTTCAACTTTTGTGCCTCTAGTACTTATACCTCTTAATGACTGCCCCCATTTTGCCCCCCCCCACCCAGTGATAATGTGTCTTTGTGCCTCCAAAAAGAATACATATTTTTTTCTCTCCTCAGCTTGTTTCCATGACAAGCAAGAGAAGCCTTTCCTACTCTCCTGTGTCACGAGCAGTTTGTTCTAGGTGGCACAACGAAGGGCTGTTATTGCACCACCTGTTCCAGGAGACTGAATTTTTTCAAGTCCGATAGACTGCAGGCCTACAGGGTCCTGTTGATTATAAGAATGAATCTTTATCCACGTCTATGGAATGCAAACATGAAGGTGGGACAAGCTTTTGGTGCCCAAGGCAATTTTATGGACGCCAAAAGAAATTTTCTATACTGCAAAAGAGTCTGCATTCCCTCTTACCCCCCCAAAAAAAGAATAAACTGTTTGTGGGGTGCAAGAGAGAAAACAGCCACTTGGAGGTTAGAGGGTGAGGTGCAGTGCACCTCGAAGGAGGGGAAGGTGAGAGAAGGTAGATGTAGAATGTAGACAAAGGAACAGTTATCAGACAGATGAAAGTCGACACCTTCACCATGCTTGTTACTGGGGCGGGGAGCATGGGAAGATTGGAGGCCGGCAAAGGTGAGTGCAGCTGGGGAAGCTGAGTCAGAGGGTGTCATCCAGGCTTCTGTCAGACTAAGGAGAAGTTACGTGAGATAAAGTGGTTGTGTATGTAGGAAACTTTGCAACGTACAGACCATGCATTCCAGGGAGATATATGGGGAGCAGAGATCAAGGAAAGAGGTTTTAAGTTTGAGGGGGTTAAAAGAGTTTAGGGTGATGGATCTGTTAGGAATGGGAAATACAATAGTGGGAATGTGCTGAGGAGGCCCAGGGTTAGGGGATATCTTCCCAGCAGCCAGGAGAAGCAGAGAGAGTTAGCAGGTGGGAGTAGGATAAACAGTAATTTGGTTTGGTTTGTTTAGTTAGGAGGGCATTGATAATGGGGAAGAGGTTGGTGGCAGCAGACAGATCAGAGGATAGAATGCATGGAGAGATAAAAAGCTCATTGCCCAGCAGAGGAGATTGGGGGTAGGTGATTAATTGTAGGAAAATGGAGGTTGAGATTATAGAAAACTGAAAAGGCATGGTGGTTGAGTGTGGTAGGTGGTGAAGCTGTTAGTGGAAGAGAAAAGGATAAGAAGCTGTTACGTTTTGCAATCCTTGTTCACCTTTTTAAAATTCTGGATTAATTCATCCTTCTTAAAAAATTAGCATATTTTAAAAAAGGGGCCTAGATATGACCATGGTCAAGATACAACCAGGGAAATTCATACAAAAAACCCAAATCTGAAAAAAGGGGGGAAACAAGGGGGGAGGGGAAAAGGGCCACTAATTAACAAGGAGGGGAGAAGTGGAACAGGGTGAAAATAACGTGGTAGACTGTTGAATCAACATACACAGCAAGGATTGGCATACTTTGAAAAGTGGCCTAAATATTACCAGATAGCAGTGCATACAGGCTCAAAACCATATAAAAATGATAAAGCTCGTTAAATCAAGGGGATTTTAAAAATGATTTTCCCCAAAGGTCTTTCTTTTTCATTTTCTTCTCCATCTAGGCCAGACTGCCAAGACAACTTCTTCCAGCCAGGACTCTTCTTGCCTATTTCCCATGTTTATACAAACTCCTCATCTGCAGTGCCCCATATGGTTATAAGGACCCCCTTGTGTGCCACACCATAATAGTATGAATACAAAGTGACGTCACCAAATCCCGTAAGGGTTTGCCCCTTGAAACGCGCAGTGATTAAATCCAGGTGCTCAAAAAATGTAGAAAAAATCCAAGACAAGGATATAAAAATTTTTCTTCGTTATTTCTTCAGTAGCTAAAATTCCATGCGACAACTTCACATAATCCAAGGGTTCATAAGAGTAGACATCCCACTGATGCGTGTCGGCCAAGTCTGGATCCTTAGACATAGCTTGGCATTCAACATACTAATTAGCTATTTAAAACACCTGCATACCACCACGTGTGTAGGTCTATTCAATTAAATAAGTTGTTGCAACTATCCTATCCTTATACGATACACAGCGCACATAATGGTCTACGATCAGTGAATGTCAATATATACCCGTAAATTCTCGAGTATAAGCCAAGATTTTCAGCTGAAAAATCCATCCCTGGCTTATACTTGAGTCACTGTCGGTACTTAGGCGCTGCGATGGCCGCTGCGCCGTAAGGGACACTTCTGCTACATGGGACTCCTCAGGTAGCGCATATAGAAGAATGCCGAGTCAGCCGACAGCGTCCGGGCGCTGCCGTGGCCCGGGCGCTGTCGGCGATCTCTTCACCTGTATGCAACTCCTCTGGGAGTGGACTCTGGACAGATGCAGAGTTGCGGCTGTCTGGAGTTTCCGGCACAGGCATCGTGCTATGTCATCAGGCTGCCTGCGTGGCCTGATGACATCATACTGCCTGTGCCAGAAGACAGAGCGACCATGAGTCAGAGCAGCGAGAGAGTAAGGTAAGTGTTTGAATTTTTTTTTCAAAACCCTGCCTATAACCTGCCTATGGGGACATATAACTGCCTATAACCAGCCTATGGGGCCATATACCTGCCTAAATAAAAAAAAAAAAAAAAACCTGCCCCTTTTGGAGGACATATAACTGCCTATTACCTGCCTATGGGGACATATAACTGCCTATAACCTGCCTATGGGGACATAAAACTGCCTATAACCTGCCTATGGGGACATATACCTGCCTATAACCTGCCTATAGGGACATATACCTGCCTATGAGGACATATACCTGCCATATAACCTGCCCCATGGGGACATATAACTGCCTATTTAAACCCGCCTATGGGGACATATACCTGCCTATAACCTTCCTTAGGGACATTTTACCTGCCCATTACCTGCCTATGAGGACATATACCTGCCTTATAAACGCCTATTACCTGCTATAAGTATATTACTGCCTTAACCCGCCCCATAGGGGGCAAAATTTTTAACCCATGCCCCCTATGAGGACATAATACCCCCCCTATAACCTGCCTTTTGGGACAGATTACTGCCTATAACCTGCCTATGGGGACATATACCTGCCTATAACCTTCCTATAGGGACATATACCTGCCTATTACCTGCCTATGAGGACATATACCTGCCTATAACCTGCCTATGGGGGAAAATATACCTGCCCTTTAAACCTGCCTATTACCTGCCTTTTGGGGACATATACCTGCCTATAACTGCCTTTGGGGGCTTATACCTGCCTATGGGGGACATATACCTGCCTATGGGACATATACCTGCCTATGGGGGATATTAAACTGCCTCAACCTGCCTATGTAATTTTATTGGTAACCATTTTTATTTTTTAAATTTACCAGTAGCCGCTGCATTTTCCACCCTAGGCTTATACTCGAGTCAATAAGTTTTCCCAGTTTTTTGTGGCAAAAGTAGGTGCCTCAGCTGATATTCGGGTCGGCTTATACTCGAGTATATACGGTGACTTATAATAATAAAAATATCTACATTTCAAATAACTCACTAATAACCATACATATACTAATAGTGATATGCTATGTCTTGCTTGATATTAAGAACTCCCAGCATTCGGGTACTAACATCGAAAATCCATCTGGACTCTCGGCTCACCAGTTTCTTGTGGATGTATTCCCCCTCCCCCAGGTTTAAAAATTAATTCTTTACCCATGAAGGAAAATCCACTTGTACTTAATAGATGTTTCTCCTGAAAATGCTTTGATACCATCGACATTTTAAAACAATCTTTACATGCAGCATCAGACAATGCCTTCTGATCCTTATTTCTTGTGGCCCCGTCGTGCAGCCCACATACTGCATGTTATAGATGTTACAAGTAACAAGATACACTACAAATTTACTGTTGTTAATATAACTCTTTACTGCATAAGAAGTGCCATTAAGAGTGGAAAAGAAAGTGGTACCATTAGTCACAAAATTTGTGTCCACGTCGATGGAAACCTTTTACGTTCAAACAGGAGCTCTCTTTTTCTGGGTCCTTCCTAATTAAACTCGGAGATAATAATGATCCTATTTCGCTCGTTGTGGTGCGAAACTAAGATGGGATTTCAACAGTTTTTGTAATTCTCTGGAGACATAAAGTAATGGTAAATGTCATTTTATTATGGAAACAATTTGTACTGCAAACTAAATGTTGTGGAAAAAGTAATATTCTGGGTGTTTGTGTTTCACCTCTTTGTGTACATAGAGAGTAAATCAGTATGTTGGATGTTAGCAATTCTCTTTTTTGCTGCTTCAAGGACTTTAGCTGGATATGCCCTTTCTTTTAATTTCTCACATACTATGTTTTCAACTTCTGGATATTTATCTGTAGCGCTACAATTTCTTTTTGCTCTTATTAGTTTCCCAAATGGGATATTAGATATCACATCTTGAGGATGGCAAGACGTGGCTAGAAGAGTTGAATTTCTAGCCATAGTGTCCCTATGTCTGATCTAGGTGATATCCAAAAAATCTATTTTGTGGAAATCATGTTGAAATGTAAATTTGAGTTTTATGTCATTCGCGGTAATATAATCAACAAAATCCTGGGCAGCAACTGCATTTCCCCCCACACCACGAGGAGGTCATCCACATACAGTACCTACCTAACACCTGAGGTGGGATAGAAAGGGTTTAGTGTCCGAAAGCAAAAATTCTTCTTCCCAAACTGCCATGTGTATATTTGCAAAAGATGGAGAAAATCTCGCACCCATAGGGGCTCCCTGTAGCTGTAAAAGAAATTGGTCATTAACCCCTTAACACCTGCCATCTTTGACGACAGGCAATGCAGGTCATTCGTCTTCAGCAACATGTTTTGATGTTGCTGAAGACATCGGCAAAACTCCGCTTTCCGGCGCTTAACCATTTGATTGCCGCGGTTCGTGACCTCAACGTAATCATAGGGCTTTCCCCTGCTCTGTCGGGTGATCAGTACTCCGGTGACATGCAGAGCCTAGAGTAGCCCCAGGGCTGTCTGTGTAAGAAGACTGTGTGCTGCCCTGATCACTGCCTGTGTCAGACTGACACAGATTACAATGTATTAGCATATATGAATATGCTAATACATTACAAAGTGTGGGGAAAAAAAGTAAAATAGTTATCCCTTCATGGGATTAAAAAGAAAAAAGTTAAAATCATAAAAAATCATAAATAAGTGTAGAAAAGAATAAAATAAATAATAAAATGAAAATAAATATTTAATAAAAAATAATTGTGCTTACATTACTTACACACAAAAAAGCCCTACACATATTAGATATCCACATGACTGTAATAACCTGTTGAATTAATCTAACAAGTTATTAAATGTGAAATGTGAATGGTGTAAAAAAAAATGTAAAAAACAAAAACTTCTGCAATAATTTATAAGTGAACGTAAACTATTCTCCCAAAAAGAACAACTTGTCCCGAAAAAAACGAGGCCTCATACAACTGCGTCATTAAAAAATAAAAAAGTTGCCGTTGAAACGCAAGGAGACGAAAACTAAGAAAATGTCCTGGTCATTAAGTGCTTTTCAGGCATTCTACTTAGGGGGTTAAACATAGAGTAATTATGATTTAAAAGGTAATGAGTAGCTTCCAATAACAATGTCTGTTTTTCCTGTGAATGGTATCTTCAAACAAAGTATTTCTAGAGAAATATAAGCCCCTTATTTGTGCCACCAGTAGGTAGGTAAGTAGACCCTCAATATAGTAGGTAGGTATACACACCACATATAGTAGGTAACCCCTCAAATTAGGCAGTCAGATAGGTCAACCCCCCTTTTAGCTAAGAAAAACCCCAAATTAGTTTTGCAGATAAGTATGCGGACTCTTCCTACTAGGTAGGTAAATCTTCAATTAGGTAGAAAGCTATGTAAGCACTTGAATAGGTAGAAAGGCCCCCATTAGATAGAGAGATATGTAAGCCCCCATTAGGTCAGTAGCTACCCCATTAAGTAGGTTGATAGGCAAGTAGATAGGTACATTTCCATAAATTATGTAAGCCACCATCAGATAAATAGGTAGGCCCCCCCATCAGGAAGATAATCTCATCACTGAGTAGGTTGTACTTATTTGGTTAATAGGTACATAGGCCAGTCCCTTTTAAGGAAGGTCCCTATTAGCTAAGTAGGTTAAGACCCTCCATTAGGTAGGTAGGGCCCCATTCAGGTAGGGCCACTGATAATTATGTAGGTAGGGCCCCTGGTAGATAGGCAGGCAGGGCCCCCATAATTAGGTGGGTGGGGACTGCACAGTTAGAAGCATTCTTAGGAGAGAGCGGGGACTGCTGGTGCTTGTTACTGAAGAGGGCTGTGCAGCAAGTGCCACTGAGATATCTGCCCTTCCTCAGTATATTGAAATTATGACACATTCATTTGTGCCATCTCCCTCCTTTGAGTAAGAAAAGTAGTTTTACTAACTGTACATCTGATATAGCTACGGAGCCTAGCTTAATGTTTATGGACAACCACTATCTGCTGCCCAATAATCAAATTCTGCAGTATTGAATACCTTTGAAAGTAAAGGAATAACTCCCTATATAAATATATTGGATCTTCTAAGATAATGATAATGATTAATTCCCAAAAAATGTAAAAGAAGACATAAACAAATTTATTGAATAAATATCACCATGTCATTCCCTTCTATTAGTGGAAAACCCATCCTTAAGCTACACCTCAAACCCACCTCAAAGATATCTTAGAGTTTGATCAAAACGAAGGAGACTATGTACCATACCATCTTACCTCTGGCTTAGGGGACGGAGTCTGTTGAGATAATTACCACATTAGACCTCCCTCCTACAACTGTTATTCTAAGAATTTGATAGTAAGTGTAAACTGACAAGCATTGTGAATTTGTGTATGTGTTTAAGGTAAGTTTGAAGTGCCTTATCTGAGTAAAATGTTCACGAGTTTGCAAGCAAGGGCTTTGTGGACTAACACTATTGCACTCTTTTGGCTCCTCTATCAAACTAGTCAGGACTTTTAGAATCTCGTTGTCCTGCAGCAGTAAAATGTACTCCTATTTAGTAAGGTAATGTTGTTACAGTGGTATAATGTACTGTGCAAATTTACTTCTCCACTTTGCTCCATCCCCCACAACAAACGATGCGCTTCACTGGCTGGTTACCTCCTCTTGCACTAAGGGAAAGTAACTGATTGGTTAAAGCATGCACCTGTCACAAGTAGCCATCCCTGATAAGATCTACTCTATAACTAATACGAAGTTACCATCAGAAACTATTGTTGCATCATTGGTGTGAGCACTGTAATACTAGCCACCCAGATATAGTTTGGGGCGGCTGGAATGAAACTTGAAAGATATTTATTATGCAGTACCTCACCTTTGAAGTTGGATGGCAGGCTAAGTGTGTGCCCACTCTGTCTACCTCTACTCCTCAGCCGTTAAAAACAGCACTGTTGCATATGGTAGGTGCAGAATTCTTACTTTGGTTAAAGCAGCCCTGAATATGCTGATTTTGTTATGGTCCAATTAGTGAAAACATGGATAAATGTCAAGGACGTATGTCAAAATTGCCTGCAGACCTCCTTTTCTGGTACTGGTCATTCTATCTTTGTATTTCCTTATTTGGATTTATTTTAGTTGTTTGTCTATTTTCAGTCAGGCTCATCTTTCTTTGCAGCTGCTTTACTGATGCCTCTACCCTGTGTCAGTCACAGGATACAACATAAACTCATCACTCTCACCCATAAAGCTCTCCACAGCACTGCACCCCTCTACATCTCCTTCCTCATCTCTGTCTACCACCCTACCCGCTCTGCTGATATCAGATTACTTTCCTCAATCATCCGAACCTCCTATGCCCGTCTCCATGATTTCACACATCTGGCACCAGTTCTCTGGAATATGCTACCGCGGGCGATCAGGCACACTCACAACTCTCATAGCTTTAAGAGGGCCCTGAGAATACATATTCTCAGTCTGGACTACCAGAATCCCTAATGGCTACCCCCCCTCACACACCTCTCTAATGCACACATTTCTGTCACTCCCCACAATTCGGCACTTATCTGTATATAGATGTACTGTCAGGGTGGCAGGTCTATCCAAATTCTATGTAAAACACCCCATATTTATGTCACATGGCTGGACCATTGTAAACTTAGCACTTCTCACCCTTCGTCTCACCCTACACCCTAATAGATTGTAAGCTCTTGCGAGTAGGGCCCTCACACCTTTTGTCTCATCTGTAAGTAGCTTTTCTTCGTCTTTTTGTCTGTACCTACACCCTCCAAATTGTAAAGTGCTGCGGAATATGTTGGCGCTATATAAATGAAGGTTATTATTATTTTCCGAAACCATACAATTCCAGTATTGCCAGTCTAATTCTTAAATTTCAGTAAAGTTGCAAAATATCCTAAATATTTTTGCAGCATTGAAATTCACATCTCCTTTGATGACTTAGATGATTTCTTGTTTTTATTCATGACCTTGACATTCCATGCACTTTGCAATGAAAGTTGCTGTATCTGTATGTCTCTAAAAATGCTCCAGGCTGAATCTTGCCTTCCTTAATATTTACTTGGAGTCATCCACTTATTGTCACCTTGTAATACCATGCATAGAAAAAGCTTTCCCAAAGGATTTACCTAATATAGCATCATGTCTCTTCTGTATACAGAAATGCTGAACTTTGCTGTCTTTAATGACCTGCTACAGCTAAAAGACATCTGAAGATGCCTTATATAAGTAATGTATTAAAAAGTTATACATACAGTGCTATTAAAGGTATCTGCACCTTTAACATGTTTAAAGGGAATCTGTCGCACCGAACATGCCATCTGATCTGCAGGCAGCATGTTATAGTGCGGAAGAAGCTAAGTAACCTTTTTGTATAAATATGTAATACAGGAATAGCTGTCAATCACTGATAAGACCATCCACTGGATTCCTTAGCCCATAATAAGCAGAAATATAAATCAACAGATCACAAATTTTACTAAATCATTTCCAATAAAACTGCATATCAATCTGTTGAATAAGTAAAGAGATTCTCCCATATGGCTGTTTCTTCTTGCTCTTCACTGGTAGCTTCAGACTCTTACTTCCTGTTCAGGCTGTGCTTAGTTTTACAGCAGTGATTGGCATATCAGCTCTACTATTTCTACCTGAACCTGTTAGAGGGACATTGGTGAGGGAGCGGTCTTAACAGCAGAGCACAAAGCTACAAAGCTGTAGAGCATTAAAGTTTGTCAGTTAGAAAGATAAACAAGTTCCTGTGCTGCTGATAAGGCACTTTAGGGAGTGATGTCACCACCCTGGCCAGGGCTGCTAGAGCAGAGAAAGGTGGTCAGTAACCTAGGAAACCTCTGTAAATAAGTAGAAGATAAGAACTACTATAATTTTGAAAGGAAGCGAAACCAAAACAGCAATGTATTCGGCAATAATCCTTATTTACTTGTGCCTACAAGTTTAACCTCCTAGCAACACAAGATGTATGAGTACGTCACGGTCCTATATAGTGGGATTACTCAGTAAGTCCGCTACATAGGTGGTAGCTAATTGCAGCTGACACCCGCTGCTAACAGCAGGTAGTAGATCCGGCTCTGATCCCTGCTGTTTAACCCTTTATATGTGATGCCCTCTAAATGAGTGAGAAATGGTGCTATGCACCATTCCTCACTCCAATCGGCGTGAGATCCCGGGGTGCTGATCCATTAGCATGGCATGTGGAAGCCTTATAAAGGCTTTATTAGCCAACATGTTTTCTTTATATTACTTCCTGCCTAAGTCATTTTTGGTAACTATCCAGAAAAAAAGGGCAGGAGACTCCTGGAAAAAGGGTGGATGTTTCCAAATGTTAGCCTCGACCATATAAAGTTCACCTGGCTTTTCTGGCAGCATGAGGTTAAATTATATTGTTGTCCTTGCGCTCATGTGGGGCCGCGGGCACCGGCTGGCGCCCCGCGTCGAGCCCCATGCCTGCAGGGCGTTCCTGGCGTGGGGTTGCCCCAGCGGGCTTGCCCGCCCACATCCTCCTGCTGAGCCCGCGCGCCGCACTTACCAGCCACTCTCCAGTGAACGCTGCCCCTTGTCTGTTACCGGCTGGCCGTCGCCGCGCAGTCCCGTGGTCCCTAGGACGCGCGCATGCGACGTCTGGTCCGGATTTAAAGGGCCAGCGCCCCAGTAATTGTTATTGCTGGCGCTGGACCTATTTAAGGTTACACGCCCCCAACACACCTTGCAGTTTCGTTGGAATGCGTCCAGTTAGCTGAGTGTATTGAAGACTTTTCTGATCGCCCGTGTACCAGTCCGTTTGCTACGATCCTGAGCAACCTTGCCCCTGTTTGCCGCCCGCCCAGACCGTCTTTCCTGTCTCTGCGACCACGAACCTACTGCCGCCTGCCCTGACCTTCATGCTGTCCCCGACACTCCTTCGGCATTACGCACTCTGTTAACAACGCACTTCCCCGGCCGCCATCCGTCTAGCAGTCAACTTCAGGGTAACGACCTGGTAGCCTCAACGCCCGCAGCAAGTCCATCCAGCTTTGCGGCGGCTCCTGGATGAAAACCGTGGGCCATACTTTAGAACCCGTATCCCTTTGGGCGTGGCCTTTTACCAACGCTAGCGTTGGTCCAGCCGAATCCACCATACCCGTTAACAGTACAAATGGCCATGGATTCCGCCAGGGTAACCTCTGCCGAACTCCGCGGATGTTGGCAACGGCTGGTCGCCCAGCAGAGTCAGTCGTTCCGAACCACCCTCGTGGCGCTATGAATGCAGAATCTTGCAGTCCGTTTATAACCGCCATCAGCGACTGCTACCGTCTCGCACACCTGTTCCCCTGCAATTTCACCGGGACCTCTCTTGCAATCTCCCCGCTCCCCCTCTCTCTACTGATTGGAGACCCAAGAAGTGCAGAGTCTCCTCACTCAATGCTCCATCCACATTGAGATGCCTTGTGCACATCAATTCTCCCACTTAGCGGGCTAAAGTGGCCTTCCGATTACTTAGCCTCCTAACTGGCGAAGCTCTGGAGCCTGGGCCACCCCGCTATGGCGCATCGAGGAGACCCGCTCACGCTAATCTGCAATGGCTTCCTCCAGGGATTCCCACTGTCTTCGAGAAACTGGCCGTACCTCGTCCGCGTGCTGCTTTGCTCTCTCCTGTCAGGCGTTATTCCACCTGTGGGACAGTACTCTGTGCAGTTTTTCGTATGCTAGCTTCTGAGAACTCGACTGGACAACAACGAGGCTCTGCGGATAGCGATCATTCTGCGCAAGGCCTCACGTGACGGCGTTAAAGATAGCAACGCGAGCTCGGATCAGCCATCCTCTGCTAGTGACGAACTGATTCGGCTGCCACCCGGGGAAAAAATCGGACATTCCGCGTATGGCGAGGAGACAACAAGAGCTCCGTCACGCAACGCAGTCCTACTCGACGCCACGCCGGGCCCGCCTCTTGGGGAGGGCTGTCCGGATGCGTCCGGGAGCCTCCTCTCAACCTGGGCTCGCAGGGGTGAAAGGCATCCCTTGGTGTCAAGTGCGGCCTGTCCCCGTCTGACAACATTCGGTACAGTTGGGGAACTTCGCCTGACAGTACCTTTCCAGGCCACCGCCTTCCTGAATCCAGGTCCGCTGGTTAATTTTATTAGCCATGCACTAGGTGTCTCTAAAGTTCCGGCTTCCACTGACCCCATATCTGCATAAAACCACGTTATTGTCTCCTCGTCATGGCGAATGCCTGCAAGGAAGCAATTACTTTTTCTCTGCACTCGCGCCCTCACACCCTGCAAGATTGGCAGCCGCTAGAACACAGGAAAGGGTGACAACTCCCTCGGTTGCTGCCCGTTCCTCTTCTGAGATCCTTCTGGGCCTTCCCTGGTTGCAAGACCATGCTCCGATACTAGACAGAACACAGGCGAGACCCATGTGTTTTTCTTTTTTTTTCTTTTTTTTTCCGATGGGGGCCCGGCATGCCACCTCTCGATGCCTTGGTGGCACTCCGCCCTGCTCTGCTGTCAGCTTCTGCAAAACCTTCGAAGTCCCTCCTGCAGGTCTGCCTTCTCCTTACCAGGCACTTTGCCGACATTTCTCCGAAAGACAAGCCGAAACTCTTCCCCCTCACCGGCCCTTCGACTGCCCTATCGATCTGCAACCGGTACTACGCCTCCCCAGGCAGAGATTTACCTCTTTTTCGGTCCCGGAGACAAAGGCAGTGTCGGCGTATATTCTCAAGAAATCTCCGCAAGGGCTTTATACCGCAAGTCAACCTCACCTGCGGAGCTGATTCTTCTTGTCGAAAAGAAGGACTGAGGAACCCTCCCGCCCTGTATCGATTATCGAGTGGTCTCAAATAATGCATAACCAATAAAGAATCGATAATCCCCTCCTTTGATTTCTTCAGAGCTCATTTGACCGCTACGTGGTGCACAAAGTTTCTATTGCGCTAAATTGGACCTTCGCTGGTGCTTATAATCTGATTCGCTAATTCGGGAAGGCGACGAATGGAAACATCCTTTAACACCCGGTGATGGCCACTTCGAATATCGGTCATGCCCTTTGCCTTTCGCAACGCTCCGGCCATATTCCAGAACTTCGTCAACGAGATCTTCCGCGACCTCCTCTATGTCTGGTGTCATCGTTCTTACCTTGATGACAATCCTGATCTTCTCTCCGGACACGATGGTTCACCGCCATCACGTCCGCTCTGGTGCTCAAACCGTCTCGAGACCATCATTTGTATGTCCATAGATTAGAGAAATGCCTATTCGAGCGCACTTCGTTGCCGCTGTCCTGGGGTTACATAGTCTCGGACTCAAGCAGACTCCAGATGGACCCTTCTAAACTGTCTGGCAGTTCACAGTGGCCCCCCCCTCGACCATTGGGTCTCCTTCGGGCTATCCAACTTTTTCTAAGGAGCTTTGCGAACTACTACAGACAGTTCAATCTCACATTTCTCCACGCTCGATGGCCCGCGTGGTGTCACTCGACGAGAGAAAAAACGCCACCCTCCAAATCTGGTCTCCACGAAGCTCACGAAGCCTTTGATTAAATTCTTTTCCCTCAAGATCCGCATTTGCTTCGGCCCCTGTGCTATCTCGCCCGGACCCACTGCGTCCGTTCGCCACAACAACAAGCGCCATAATAAATCTGGGGACACACATCTCTCTTAGTGCTGCGCGTGCGATCACTCCCCCCTATACCACCCACCAAGGATTGACACATCAGCGCTGATGATCCTAACTATTCCTGTTAATCACGTGTACAAACAAGTTAAAGTAGATTTACGAAAGTGAAATACTCAATTTTCAGAATGCTAAAGTAGTGTTTATACCTTAGCAAAAATTGAAGAAGATTTCAAAGTCTGGTACTAGGCGATAAGACTACTGCAGGAGGTGACTCTACAAGGGTCCAGTGGTGAATGTCTACTCCACGCCCATAACTACATAATAAGACCTCCATGAGAATTCAAATTGGTGAATCGGACATCTTAATGTTAATGTGTCTAATGATCCTCATACTTAATAAGTGGTTTCTCACCATACATTTCCACCCTATCAGTGATTTGACACATCAGCGCTGCTAAGCCTAGCTATTCATCTGTTACCTTGACACGAACAAGATGTAAGAGATTTGAAAAGTGTAATGCTCAAGATTCAGAATGCCTAAGAGTGTTTACTTAGCTAAATGAGAAAATTTCAAAGTCTGGTACTGGAGATAAGACTCTGCAGGAGGTGACTCACAAGGGTCAGTGTGAATGACTACTCCACCCCATAACTCCATAAGAAGACTCCATAGAATTCAAATGGTGATCAGGTACAGTATTAATGTCAATGTGTCTAATGCTCCTCATACTTAAAGTGTTTTTTTCACCTTGCAGTTTCTCAGCCATCAGTGATTGACACATCAGCGCTGATGATCCTAGCTATTCCTGTTACACTGACAACAAGTTTAAAAGATTTACAAAGTGTAATACTCAAGGTTCAGAATGCTAAAGAGTTTTTACTTAGCTAAATGAGAAGATTTCAAAGTCTGGTACTGGAGATACGACTCTACAGGAGGTGACTCACAGTGGATTCAGTCAGTGTTTGAATTGACTACTCCACCCCATAGCTCCATAAGAAGACTCCACAGAATGGTGATCAGGTACAGTATTAATGTCAATGTGTCTAATGCTCCTCACACTTAAAGGGGTTTTTTAACCATCGCATTTTATTCTCAGCCATCAGTGTGATTGACATAACATCATCGCAGCGCTGTTTTCCAGCTATTCCAGTAACACTGACAACAAAGTGTAAAAGGAATATATACAAAGTGTAATACTCAAGATTCAGAATGCTATAGTGTGCTTACTTAGCTAAATGAGAAGATTTCAAAGTCTGGCACTGGAGATAAGACTCTGCAGGAGGTGACTCACAAGGGTCGGTGTGAATGACTACTGGCAGCTTAGAGCAAAGTGTAGCACACTCAAGATTCAGAGTGCTAAAGGGTGTTTACTTAGCTAAATGACAAATTTTCAAAGTCCGTTACTAGAGATAACACTCGTAGTGGAGTTGACAGCAACAGGGTCGATGTGTGAATGACTACTTGCAGCGTTAAAATAAGCAATGGAGATAAGAGAGGAGCAGAGAGAGGTGAGTGGAGTTCAATATGGTGGTAACCATAGAAACTTGTATGTTCTAGACATGCCTTAGCCGTGTTTCACACGGCTTATTTCCCTGTTTCCCACAGATTTGTGCGCCGTAATGACAATGCAATGCGTCCGCGGCCTAAATAATGTGCATGTCCACTTTCTCCCCCCGCGAGGCGATTTGCCGAGCGGGGAGTAGCGACGAATCCACTGTTTCTCTATGAGATCAGTGGGGAATACCGTAATTGCTTGTTAGTCCGCGGATTGGCCCGTACTGAAGCTCAAATCCTGCGCCAGTAAACGGCGCCAATCTGATCGAAATAAGCCCATGGAGAACGGGGCCCAAAGGATATTAAGAGGGGCGAGTATGTCCAAAATTGTGGGTTTCCTCCACGTCAGTTTATAAGGCGCATTAAATATAAGTAAAAGTGCCCAGAAAAGTCCGACTCTATGAAAAAATCTGGCATCGGAGTGTGTATACCTTGCATAGTAAACATAATGCGACCTGGAAAAAAGATGCAGCTGGTTGCCTCCCTAACGAAGAAATGCGCGCCTATTGAAGCGCGCATAAGCAGGCAATCGATTCAGAGTGTACAATGTGTAGGAGTTCGCAATTTAAACTGGCGTATGTGTTTAGGAAAGAGGCGTCATTTGCAAGTATGTGTTAGGTGCATTACAAGTATGTGTTAGGTGCATTAAACAATTTATTGTTAGGTGTGCATTACTAAGTATGGTTTGTTAGGGTGTCGCACTTACAAGATGTGTTAGGCCGCATTAACAAGTATTGTGGTTAGGCTGCATTACAATTATATGTGTTAGGCGCATTACAAGTTATTGTTAGGCGCATTCTCGAAAGTACGAGTGTTTACGGATGTATTGCATTTACAAGCTTATTGCTGATTAGAGCGCATGACAAGTATGTGTGTTAGGTGCATTACAAGGTGATGAAGTTACGATGCATTTACAGTATTTGTAAGAGCAGCATTACACAATTTGTTAGCCATTACAAGTATGTGTATAGATGCATTACAATATGTGTGTTAGTGTTGAATACAAGTATGTGTTAGGTCGCATTACACGAATGTTTTATGGAGCATAACAAGTAATGTTGTTTTAGGGCGCATATACAAGTATGTGTAAGGCGCATTACACGTAATGAGTTAGGTGCATTACAAGTATGTGTTAGGTGCATTACAATTAGTGTTAGGTGTTCATTACAAGTATTGTGTTAGATGCATACAAGATAGAGTGTTAAGGTTCCATTAAATATGTGTAAGATGCATTACAAGTATGGTGTTAGGTGAATTACAAGTACTGTTGTTTAGGTGCATTACAATTATGTGTTAGGTGCATTACAAGTATGTGCTAGGTGCATTACAAGTATGTGTTAGGTGCATTACAAGTATGTGCTAGGCGCATTTCATATACTAATGATAAGCTATGTGCCTCCGTGTGCGATGTGCCTCGATAGGGGCATTACATACTCTACCAATGAAATGTTTTGGGCCGCGATTTGCACTAATGAAGTTATAGAGTTTTGTAACCTTTGTATATGTCAGTTTGGTGTTTGTGAAGTTCTTGTTTTCCTCTAGGACCCAGGGAGTTTCTGGGTTCTTGAGTCACTTGCTGTATTAGGGTCATTTGTAGTTTAGGGACAATTTTGAGGGATAGCTTTAGGGTCAATTTCAGGGAGAGATGTTCTGGTGTCGGATACAGCAGTAGGGCTATGTTTAGGTGCAGATTCAGGGACAGTTTGGGTCATATAATACAGCTACAGTCTTGCTTCAAGAATGAAATCCTATGTGGAATCTCCACCAACCACGCTCCTCTCACCATCCGCTTACTCTCTGTTTTCGGATTCATGTACAGGTGAGTCTTTTTCTCGTTTGTGATAGATACACACTTTGTATAGTTATTTCTTGCAGCCGCTGGTTTACTTCCTTGTTTGACTTTGTGAGTCCACCAGTGTCATTACATAGTCAATGTAATGTGGAAATATTACTAATTAGTTATACCTGACATGTATCTGCTAATAGTTACCACTTTGCATACAGATGTAGCAAAGTTTAACTTGATGGTGATATCACATCTTTCAGTGTTAGCTGTTCTTAGATTATAGCAAAAACATTGAAAAGCATTAAAAAAGAGGAGTCACTTTATGTGCTGTAATATAGTGCGTGATCTGTCAAGTTTATCTTTGTTACATCTGTATGTTTTGCATTGCTCATAAGCTGTCCAGATACTGATCAGCTTTAACGTGGAAACCACCTTCCTAATATTGTGTAGGTTCCGCCATTGAGTGACAAAATATCTTTGATCGCCATAAGGCAATGAGTAGAGGAACACAACCACCTCTGAGGAGTCTTATAGTACTGGCACAGACCATAAGCGAATATATGGACATGTAAGACTGCAGTTAGTTGGTGAATATGTAATCCTCTATAGAATGGACTTGTTTCCCAGCACATCCAATATCATCTGAGAAATTTGGAACCTTGACCTCTGTCATGTTTTTTGCAGTGTGGCCGGGGGGATATTCTCCTTCTGAAAGAGGCCACTGCCATAATGGAATCCCGCTACCATGGTGGAGTGGACTTGGTTTATGGAGCTGCTTCATGTCACTGTACCGTTCACATGAGAGGACCCCCCAGCAGATAATTGTTCATAACTTTGCCTCTGCCATCTTGTCTCCTTTTCATATAGCATCTCTCTCCCAGGTAAGTGAGGCACATGTACCCCACCATCCACATGATGCCAGGACCCCCCAGCAGAACACTTCCCATTACACTACCTCTGACATCTTGTCTTATTTCCATAGTGCATCTCTCTCCCAGGTAAGTGATGCACATGTACCCGGCCATCCACATGATGCCTAAACCCCCCAGCAGGACACTGCCCAATTCCCTTCCTGCCAATATAAACATCACAAAACTTTAGATTTTGCCATTGAGGTTTGTCTTTCATCAGTTTTTCCCCACTATGTAATAATGAAGAGTAGTTTGGCAGAGTCACTTGTGGTTGTCACCATCTTTCTGCTCCCACAGGATAAGGGAGCACATTAATTTGTATGCCGTCATTGCACCCCCCATGCTACATCACTATGGCCCGATACATCACTGCCTCCTCCATCTCTGTCTCCTTCTTCCCATTAGATACATTAGCCTGGTGCCCATTTCTCTTTTGATTGCCCAGTATAAGTGATGCAAAATGACGTATTAGAATGAGTCTGTACAAACACTGACCAATTATATAGATGCCTTAGGACTCGTTTAGAGAACAGAGCTTTGCATCTAATAATATTCGCACACTGCATTGTTTGTATCTTCCTTGTCCTACCAAACAGATGGCAATGTATTTTAGCCTGGCAGACTAAGTGTCCAAGCTTTCAGAGGTGGTAATTGACAAATTGTACATCTCACGGTCAGTGGGCGTGCCACATGATGACTTCAACTTGTCTCAATGAATGGCATCTTATAGGGTGCCATCTTATTTCAGTCCCCAGTCTGCATATTTAAGCGGTAACAGTTCAGCCGGATCATACTAACCGTTTAATTCATTGGCATGGTGTAACCCTTGCCTATAGTTGCTCGGATGCTACTTCTATTCTTTTGCGTCCCAATTGGACAACTTCTACATCAAAGGTAATGAAACCGAAGACATTGCAACACTATGAGTGCCATAATTAATGAGAAAGTGCTACATTAAGAGCCAAATAGATTGAGGATATTTAAGCTGGGAACCCCCAACAATATAACGGTAGGAAACATTGTCTTCACAAAATACACCATCACCTACTAACTTTCCCCACAATACCAGCATGTCCTGGTGGGCCCCAATTAAAACCTAGACATGATAGTTTCATTCCTTGAGATGTTTTCGCACACTAGATTAAAAAAACATGGATTTTGATTCAAATTTTAATTACATAAGTTGATGTGTTTTTATTTCTTTTATGTCAGTGTTTGCTATATGGTCATTTGGATTGCGCTGGGGGTTGTCTAGTGTTTGAGAATTAGGTTGTTATTGTCTTTCGGTGGCATTTTTATTTTTGTTTAGAGTCCGATGTCATATTCATTAAATTTGATATCTATTAATAGTTATTGAGTTATTAAGGTTTTTTAGGAGTTCAATAGCAGAAATTAATACATTTGGGTTAGATAAATTTTGTGGGAGTCTTCTGGGTTGTTTTTGTTAATCTGCGCATGTTTGGCATTGTGTAGTTCTTATGGGTGTTTTTGGTTGTTGGGTATTGTAATTTTTGTGTTTGTGGGTTTATGTCATGTCTTTATTGTTTATTTTTAATTTGTTTTTCTGAGTTTGGGCAAAATTCCCTTGATTGGGTTTTAGAGTTCTTTAAGGGGGTGGGGTGGGGGCTGTGGGTTGTTTTTGGTGATTTTTTGGTTGTTGGATGTTGTGTTTTTGTTAAGTGCTTCTATGTATGGTTTGAATTTGTCGGGTTTGGTGCGTTATTGTTATTTTGACATGGGATGAGGTGTTTTTAGGTTTATGCCAGGACGCTTATACCTTATCCGACGCAGAACATGCCCTATGTCTTGGCAACATTCTGCCTTTGGCACTGTCCCCCCATACCTGACTAATTTTGTCTTCCAGTTCCTAAACTTGCATCCTGGTGCCCAAATCTCCTACCCATCCCAGGTAAGGTAGCTGATGCGACAAGTAGAAACTACAGTATATTGTTCCCTCAGATTTAGAGAACAGAGTGATGAACACACTCTACACAGGCTTGCTAAGACAGATCCACATCCAGCATCGGTGTAAAACAAAAGAGATTATGTCCAGGCACCATGGGCAGGCAAAAGCGTAATAACAGAGACAAAGAAAGATCCTTTGTTATTCCCTTACACAATAACACCAATTCCCTCAATCCAGCATATTGACTTTGTCCTTTTTTTGTTCTTCTCTAGTATACCAGTTCAGATAGTCCATAGGTACATAGGGAAATCCGCCCCTGAAGGGGACCCAGAAGACATAATAGAAGAGCACCCATGCCTCTGGGCCTTCATGTTAGCGTGGGAATTTTCCTGTTATAGTTTTAGAATTTGAGCAGGTATAAAGATAACGTCAGGGGGGCTTTGAAATATACTTTTCCGCTGTTGGATGAGAAGGGATAAAAAGAGAGCGCGAAGAGGAAGGCAATCGAGCCATAGTGCAAGTATTGCAGTTTATGTGTCAAGGTAAGATGAAGTCAAAGAGAATCCATACTCCTCATAACGTTCCCCAACCCAAACTGAACTGGACCTTCGTTAAAGAATACCATACTAGATTACGCATGGTTGGGCGTCCACCAGTCCAACAAAACGACAAATTTGACTGTTCTGGAGTAATCTCTATAAAACTGTTTCCAAAAGTAGGGAATTGAGTATTCCTACTTTTTTTTCCATCCGTTCTTCTGTCTTCGTATCTTATTCGCTCTATCTTCAAATGTTATACTGTGACTTTCTCTCAACCAACTTGATTAATTTGAGTGTATTAAACTCTTTTTATTAATATGTTCGCACTACCAACCCCCAGAGCCATATCCATTGTATAATGAATAGGGAAAAGATTGAGATGTAACAGGAGGATGAATATCTGACAAAGAGACAAGCTAGTGCGATTGAGAACAGCTATTGCTATAGAAACAGATCTGATGTCTGGCAAGTACATGCGCTGTAACATCCTTTAGAATATAAGTCAATTATTACTTATCCTCCAATAAATGCACTGATCAAACCTTTCCATAAAAATTATAAAGTGCTCAAGCAACAAACTGTCCCTTTATTGACTGTACCGAGCGCTTGGAAAAGCAGCATTAACCAACACCGATGATAGGATATTAGATTTTAGGGCGAACAATAGAAGATGCAAATCGTCGCCGAGGTTTTCGTTTATCCCGGGTGTGTCAGTTATCTGATGCGAAATTTAGCGCTCACAATATGAGTATGTTACTGGTGCCGACGGTCGCTCTATCCATGTGGTCGATAAACTGATCCCGAAGCGCCTCGCCAGTGTGTGGTGGCGCAGTGCGGGACTGCGGCATTTAAATATTCGCCAATCCGAAGAGAGGTGCTGCTCCTTACTTGCGTTAGGGAAATTATCCACGCGAGTGCATCGACTCAGTAATGAGATGGGGCGCAGGATAGCAGGACTTTAGGCAACTTGTGCAGGGACTGCGCCGAACAATGTATTACTGATTCGATGACTGGCGCTGGGATAAACCACGAACAATCATATACATGTCCGTTCAGGCATGGAGTATGGAATAAAAAGAGAATCGCCTTTATTAGGTGTAAAACCATTTATCTCGAAAAAGAGCTCAAACCTACTAAAAAAATACATAAATAAAAAGTCACTTTCACAAAATCAGAACGGTGAAATACAGTACATTCAATATTCTTGTACAGCTATTCTCACATTGGTTAGACGGAAACATTGAGCCTAAGTTCCAATCAGAACATAAGGATGCGGAGTTCAAAATTAATACCATTTATCAAAATAAATAACTCTAGTGGTGGACGAAGGTTGAGACCATAATGCAATATAGTCTGATAATGAGCTTCATATCAACAACATAGTATTCTGACAAACACACTATGCCCTCGCCCAGATTACACCTAATAACTGCCGCAGAATGATCATGTTGATTGTTGTCTACTCAAGCGGGAAAGCGTCGTGAAGCATGGGTCCTTCATGTTTGCATTATCTAGGCCCTCACTACCCGGAAAACCTCACTTCTCGGACCTCACAGTCCACATATCCGAGATTTCCCTACAAATCACCTCTCGAATTTACCCCGCAGATAACGTTTATGTTCTACCACCAACCCCCTACCACCCTTCCATTCGCTCTCCACCATCCATACACGTCATTCATCACCCCCCCCCCGCCCCAATCGATAGCGATCCTCTGTGAGACAATCATACATCCAACCCCACACAAAGACAAAAATACTACTCTATACGCCCTCTTCCTACTCAATACACAACCCCCCTACCCACCCTTCCAATCCCCACTCCCCCCCTCCTCATAAACCACACATACTCCATTATATCCCCTCTTTGCTGCTACCTCATCGCCAAAAATGGTGTTAAATTATCAGCACAATGTCACATTATACAAAACATAATATACACCAACAATGCTGACAAAGCTTCTTTCTCATTTGGTCATGTCAGAAACCAAAAATATAATTTCAATAACATTCATTTTTATTTCTTTATTTTCGTTACAAAAAGACCCACTACTTTTTTGATCATTGTGCTAAACTCGGAAATTAAAGAATATAGAAATAATGAATTTAATAAATGAATTTCTAAATATTTTCTTTTATCAGTTACCTGATAAAAAGATTGTGAATACCCTATTTATATCGCCAATATTTACTGATCCAGTATTTATATATCTATATGTACCAATCGGGACAAACTTCTTGGTCTCTTATCATTTGATTTTTCTTCGCGTGGACCACTGGTAGTCACAGTTTTAAATTTCCAGATGCATTTAAGAAAACCCATAGCGGAGCTCGCTACGCATCTCCCTTTGGTTCCAAATAACCGCACACCTTTTTTATCTAGTACAATCTGTGCCAATCCACAAACTGAGACTCAATAGGCTCTAAATGGTGCAACATCTTAAATCTTATCTTCTGCCATACCCATCTGTCAGAACTCAGTATAGAGAAGGTAGCTCATATTGAGAAGAATATGAATCCGCTAGGATCAGTTCTGGCCTATACCTGCTTTTAGACGAGCCCTCATTTGTTATTCCCGGCTATATATCCTAAGGTACTCCCTCGATAGTCTCGTATTAATGTAGCCGCATCTCTCAAAGTTCACAAATTCACATGGAAGTACCAAGAATATTTCCCATAGACACACCATAAACTTATTTAGGGCGCCCCAATTCATTAAGTCTTAACTAGGGTTGGGTTAAAGTTAAAACAATTGTCGCCGCTCCGTTTCTTCCACATACAATAATAAAACGCATGAGCTTCATAAATAATTAAGCTGTTACTCTATACATATGATTGTATTGGAGATTTCATATCTGCCTAAGTTCTTAGGCTTGCTCTAACAATCATCTCTTTCTCCCTTTCTGCTGGCCTTTTTTACTTGATTATTTTTCCCCGCCTTTGAATTTGATTGTTCCATACTTATTTCCATACTTATAATGGTTCACTTGATCGCTCCCTATTCTCGATTGGTTGGGGGCTTCTGCGACCGAATGAGAAGAGCTTACCAGAATTTGAATTAATGTATTATCCCAAAGTGCAATTTTCACTATATCGCACATTTCCTGATGTAGGTCCTGATCTCGTCGACAAAACCGCGTTGGTGTTCGGTGATTTAAATTGATATTTATGTTTTATTAGAAGTGTTTTTCAAGAACTCTTATATCTGATTGAATGTTTTTACACTTATAAATAAACCGATTATTATTAAATCATGACCTTCATGCCGCACGGGCGCTGAGGCCGAGCATTGCATTGCGCCCATCACTCCATAGACTACAATAGACGACAAGTAGTTTGCGCCTGATTGGCCGAGATTAGCCAAAGCCCACCGCTACTTTCAACCAATCAGGCTCTTTTCTGGCAGCTTTTACTGTTATTTAACATGTTCCCCGCCTTTGAAGATTGCATTGGTCAATACTTCTCCATAGGCTATAAGTGGGTCCCTTGTCGCTCCTATTCCTGAGTGGCCAGGATTGCCAAGACCCCCGCTACTTACAACCATCAGCTCTTTTATGCAATTTTACTGTATGTTGAACTGTCTCGCCTTTTGGATTTGATTGGTCAATTACGCTCTCCAAGGATTATAATGGGTAACTGCTCGCTCCTATTCTGAATTGGTGCTGGACTTATTCCGACAATGAGAATAGTCTTACAAGAATTTCTGCATTACTGTATTTTCCCGCACAATTTACCAGATATCCAAATTCCTGATGTTGCGCCGTTCTAGATTTTTGGAAAGCTGATATATTTTTTTTTTTTTTTTTTAAGGTTTGAGCTCCGTTTTTCTGAAACTGTTTTACAAACCTAATAAAATCTTTTTTTTAAATCAACTCCATGCCACAATGTACACGGCCGCTGGAGAAGCCGAGATTTCTTTTGCGATCTTCTATATGTTTTCCTCCTCATGTTACGTTCTTCAGGGGGCTTCACTGTCTTGAGCCTCCGGCACGGACATTAGACCATATATCAACAGGGTTCTGCCTGTCGGTAGCTGGCGAGCGCTGCAATGGCGACCAGCATTTTGAGAGGCCCGACCGCGATCAATGCCATGCCCTCGGAGAATTCGAATAGCCACGTCCCGCACCCAGAACGCCCACTACCGCGCCGATTGCCCGCCCTATCATGTGAGCGCATCAGTGGAGAGTGGGCGAGAGGCAGTCGCCCAACAACGCATATCCCCTGCGTCCGAACACGGATTCGGGCCGGTGAGGCAAAGTATACGCCAGAAAACAGGCGCAAATCCTGTTCATACATGTCGCCTCTAGAGTTTTGGAGAAGAACAATGCTAAACAACCCTTTTTAACACAGGCTGAGCATTCATGTTTTTCGGGTTTATAGAGCCTGGGATATAGTTGATGGTCAGATGAACATCCAGCCAAGTGCTTCAGTATCTTGTGTATGGGCAATGCCGGTAAGGTGACCATATACAGGAAGCCACTGTCACATCATTACATCAATAGAGTGAGATGAGTAACCCATTGCCAGACTCGGCATGTAGAAATGTAGGAGAGAGTCAGAAGGCCTCTTACATTAGATTGCCTTCTGAATTGTCAGGTTTGGCCATGTTCTCTGTGTTTGGGAACCATGAGGACTTGGGAGTTTTGTTTAGGTCTGAAGGTCATAAAAAACCAGGACAGCTCCATTCTCTTCTCTAGGAATGATGCCTGGATGATGAGTAGTTTAAAAGAGCCTCTCCAGCTATTGCAAAGCTGCAACTCTCAGCATGCCCTGGGTACGTGTTGGAGGCAGGTGCTGCCACTACTGTAGAAATAGGAGGATGAGATGAAATCCTGATCAAGGTGCTGAGCTAGGACCATCTCCTTTTTCTAACTACCTTGTGTACATTGATGGAATAGCTCTGTGCCTGAATCAAGAGCAGTTTGGCCAAAGTTGACACAATGGACCACATGTATGAAAAGTGTCTTGGTCTAAAACTCACTTTGTTGTCCAGAGCAACCAATCACAGCGCCCCTTTCATTTCATATAGTTCTCTGGAGGGGCGTTGATTGATTGTTATGGGCAACAAAGAGAGTTTTAGACCAAGACAGTTTTCATACATGTGGCCCAATGTGTTCTGAAAACATTAAAGTCTATGGAGGAAAAATTCTGCATGTGTTTTCTGGTCTTCAGGAGGCATCGTCAGTAGCCAAATGCCTCCTAACTGCATTTGAACACCACTACAGATCTATGACACAGCTGGGCAACATCTGGGGAACCCCAGGGTTAGGGTAGACTAACTGTTACCCTGGAGTTACCTAAATGATCTCGAAGCCTAGATTTAGTTTTTTCGGGGATTTTTTGTTTTGTTTTTTTTAGTTTTTTTTGTCAATGGTCAACAAATTTTCAACTTTGGCCAATCCAAATCAAATTGATAAAATTTAGGTCAAATTTGACCTGAATTTGAAGTGCCAAACAATTTTTGAGAAACCCTAAAGCCATTCAGTGTCACAAAGACTAATAGGATATTTGGAGTGTTTAAAGTGTGAAAAAAATGACATTTTCTATTTTATTTTGTCAAAAATGTCTTTATTTGATGGTCACCTGGTACATGAGGAAAGTCAATAAATGAACGATATGCATAGTATGATAATATGCATAGTCCCTATAGTTACAATGTCCATGGAAAAAAATCATTAAGGAAATATGTGGTGAACAAAACTCACTGTTGCATCATAAATGTGAAAAACTACAGCAAATTAAGATGTCACCATTGTGCACCCAAAAGCTCCAATTACTGTTTCCATCTTTAAAAGGCAACTCCATTGGAACACTGCTAAGTCACTATAGCCAGGTATGACCTGAGGTCTTTCCCATCATACCTCAAAGTTAAGCATAGATTGTATACTCTCTAAACCATGGGAAGAACTTTCCCCTGAATTGCATAAATTCTAAAAAAATTGTATTAATTGCAATGGGGGGCAATATTATCGCCACTTCTGCCACTCAAGGACTAAGCAAAAAAGACTACGGGTGAGTTGCTCTTTAAAGTACAATAAAAACATTTTATACTGTGTCCATACATGTCTAAGTAACAGGAACAATAGGGTACCATTGAGGACATCACAAAAGAACTAAACATTTGTTAATTAACCAACTGTGTTAGTACCGCGTGACATGCTAGGTGTGAGATATATGTAAAATATACTATTTTAAGGTCATACAAAAACACTTGAGTAGCGTTCTACATATCAAACCTTCAGGTTCTCTATGGCCCACATTCTGCAGCATGATATAGGTCCATCCATGAAATCTGTGGACGTCCAACTATTGTTGGAACAAGGCAACGTTCTGTCGACAGGACTTACAGCACCTAGAGTCCTAGTTGGAGATATGAGATCAGGTACCGTAGTCCTCCGACCAACACAAAGTCCATTTTGATGACTTGCAACTTTGTGGGTTGCTTCCTTTAAAGGGATGTTCTAAAGAAGCTATTTCATTGTTACAGGTCAGGTCGTAACTAGCTATAGAATGAGGAGGGCGGCTATATTCGGAACTCCCCTGGAAACTAATGGAAAGGAGGACTGCAAGCGTCGCCCTCCTTATTGTTTATATGATATATACTTGTTCTAGATAGAGCAACTATGGTGAGGTTTACAAAGTATGGCGCTAAACCGGGCAATTATCAATAAAGGATAGTTTATTCAGATAATCATAATAAATAAAACAAGAGGAGACTACGCGTTTCAGGCTGCAAGCCCTTCTTCAGGTTCTCAGGCCCTCCTTATTCTGTGACATGGTTGGTTGGTTGGTAGCTTGCTAAGAGATGACCTGTAATGTGGAAGTGGCTTTGTGGGAACAGCCCTTCAAGACATTTACTCAAAAAACAAGACCTAGGTCTGATTGGAGGCCGGTTGTTTCTTTAGTTCATATCAGATACTTTGAGTATAACTTTCTGCATTGTACATTCAAAGGAATACATACAGTGTAGATCTTACAATCCATTACAATATATAAAAATGTAAACATAAAATATAACATAAAATAATATCAATCATTTTGCTGCCATGTACATAGTGATTTACACCTCTGTTTTCTAAAAAGGGGCCACATGCACTACGAGGAATAGTGGGGGACAAATCATGTAGCCGCTAAGGACAGTAGTCTCTCGTATGGTGGATGTGCCATAAGGGAAAATCTGTGGGGTCAAGAAATCTCTCTAAAGGGATGAAATTGGACTTCTTTTGATGGAATGTTGTCTTTTTGTACGTGGTGGAGGATTTCTGTGTGACCTGAGCTAGAAACCTCATTGATGGCCATAACTATGGGGAAATAAGTGGGGCAATTAACCCAATATCACTAGGATAAGAGCTCAGGCTTCCTACTATCTCCAGACATCTGGAGAAAAGATGGACTTCCATCTTCTCTGTTCCATTGGGGTCATGGGCCAACTGGTGCTTGACTACAGAGTTAGGTTAAAGCTGGTCATATGTTTTCAAGAACGGATTTGGCTGATGACTATTCCTTCCCAACACCATCCCTCCCCAAAATCATGCACCAACTGTATTCTTCATATTTTCCCTTTTGGGTCGGTATAAGTCTTTAAACCCCTACTGATCATGGGCTCAGACCACAGAGGATGCAAAGTTGAAGAAAGACAGCACTCCAGAGATTTGAACATTCTTCTATTTGCTGGCATTGGTCATTGTTCTATTAGTTGGCATTAACTATTCTTCTCATAGTGGGCATTGACCATTCTTCTGTTAGTTGGCATTGGCCATTCTTCCATTAGTTGGCATTGGCCATTCTTCTATTAGTTGGCATTAACTATTCTTCTCATGGTTGGCATTAACTATTCTTCTCATAGTTGGCATTGGCCATTCATCCATTAGTTGGCATTGGCCATTCTTCTATTTTTTGGAATTAGACATTCTTCCATTAGTTGGCATTGACTATTCTTTTTGTTTTGCTGCTTCTACCTATAATTTTCGCTTGACAAAGAGCTTCAGTGATCTATGGTCTAAAACATTGTAATGTTTTGCCCAGTCAAGCTACGTTTTGATCGTTCATGTTGAAGGGTGGTTGGACTCTGAATTACCCTTAATTAAGTTACCAAGCATTGACATACTCCCGCTCTTCAAATTGGCTCCACTGTCATATAGGTGCATACTACATTCATGCATCCTCAATGAAGAGGAAAGGGGAATTATCTGCTGGCCAACACCTCTGGTGGCAGATTATCTCCCTTGAGAACAGGCTTGGGTGTTGAAATTGAACAAGCCTGATCCTTCATTCCATCAACTTTGATGGGAAGGAAGGAAAACCACTTTAACACAAGACAGTCACCAACTAGTTGATGTTGCCGTTATGTATATGGGCATTTTTTTCCATTTAAGAACTGTGGGAGAAGCTTTCTGCTGCAGCAGGTTGCCTCCCAATCGGAGATCGATCAGATTTCACATCTGTGTGGAAGAGACAAAATGTTTGCTACAAAAAGTATTTGACATGGTGTTCAGGGAAGGAACTTTTCCTCTAGTATCGAGCAATTGGCATCCTCCTTGTGGAGGTTCTTGCCTTCCTCTGGATCAACGCTGTATGTATCTAACCTTATATACTATGTCACTATTTAATTAGTGTCCAAGGTAGTCCGACCCATTGCTTTAAGAGGAGCACCAGTAACTTTTCCGGAGTCTTACCCTTTTTCCTCCTCAGAAGATGCTACATATGGCACACTCCAAGTTCTGGTTATCTTTGTCCAGTGCCAGACTGGTGCAGATCTCGATATATATTTTAGCACCATGTCTGTTTGTTTGTTTTTGGCCCCATGTTGTATTTTGCACCTTTTGTATCCTTTTTTTTTTTTATTTTTTTTATTTTTACAATCCTTCATTATATTAAAGGCAAGAAAAGTATCTCCTTCCAGCGCCCATCTGGCCATTTGAATGGAAAACTATTTTATGAAAACCCCCCAAAAAGTTTTCTGATAAGATATGGGATTGTATGCTCTGTAAGTGTTGATTGGCAAAATCTGTTCAGCTCATGTAGGAAACTAGGAAATTTCTCTAATATCTTTACCTAATTGACAAAACATTTTTCGCCCGTCCCTTTTTGACGAAGACACATTGGTTTGGGATCCTGGGCAACAGTTCTGGCTCGGTGCCAAAATATTCAACATAGTGACCGATACCAGTGATGCAGACAGACTTTACAGACTATAGCCTACTATGCCTCTTCTACAAGGGAGGAAAGTGTGCTGATCTTGTGGCAGGTCACAAGCTTAAAATGCCACCAGCTGCACCGAGTATTTCTGGAAATGTGTGCTGAAATGGGAAGGGAGAGTGACCTGTTATATTAGCAAGGATGGAGCAACACCTGATGGGAAGTGTCATGATGTGAGGAGGGAAATTAAGTTTGGGGGGGTGGGGGGGTCACTAGATGCTTTGGCTGCATGGGAACCTAAAATTACCAATGGAAGCCTTAGAGGTCACAACATGAAAACCTGAAAAAAAAGTTTTATAATGAGTTACGGGATAGTATGTTCTAGAAGTCTGTTCAGATCATGCAGGAAACTAGGATATATCTCTAATATCTTTAATTCACAAATATTTTTCACCCCATCCCCTTTTAATGAAGGCACAGTGGGTCTGGGATCCTGGGCAAAAGAGACCCTGATCAAATTTCAAAAGTAAGGGGCCCACTGCTGTGATGCAAGTTAGGAACTGATAATGGGTAGGAGGCCCAAATGCTGTGTATGTATAGGGCCCTGAAATTACTTATGAAAGCCTTAGAGGTCACAGACTGGAAGGAGCAGGGGTCCCAGCAGCACAGAGTGTTTCAGGAGCTGGGTGTGATGAAATGGTGGGGAACAGGGACCTGTGATATTAGTAAGGACGGGGTGACATATGGGCAGAGATATAACGTAAGGAGGGAAATAAACTGGGAGGTCACCAGGGCTGCCATTAGGACAGTATTGGCAGTACTCCTTAAAAAGAATACGACCCACTACTATGGTGTAAGATAGGAACTGATAATGCGTGGAGGGCCCAAATTCTTTGTCTGTATGGAGCCCTGAAATTGCTTATGGAACCTCTACTGGTCACAGACTGGAAGGAGCAGGGGTTTCCACAGCACAGAGTATTTCAGAAGAGGAATGTACTAAAGTAGGAGGTGGTCGCTTACTTGGTGATGTTGCTTCAGGTGGAAATATCGGTGCAGATGTTGTAGAAAGTAAAATATAAATGACAGCTGTAAGTTTGCACACACGTTATAGAGTATCTTTATTATTTTATATGTAAGTCTATGTAGAATTCATGTGGCACATGTTAAGTTTTACACGTTTTGTTACTCTTTATATACTGAACAGTGAATACTTTAGTTCATTTAGCAACAATTAAAAAAAAAAAAGGAATGGTTTTGCTTCCAAATATAGGAACCGAACAACCGATAGAAACAGGTGCAGAGATATCCCTTATTTCATGGTAAATCAATGTTTGGAGCAGCAGATGTTATAACAGAGTATATAAAGGGGTTCGACCAGAATTTTACTACTAAAACCACTTTAATGTAAGTAAAATAGCCCATACATTGAACATATGTTATTTGTAGTTTAAGCTATAGAACTGCCCTCCAAGACAACACTTGCTGCTCCGGAATTCTAAAGGGGTTCTCTATTTCGGACAGTCCAAACTTGTTAGGCTATGACTACACAGCACATACCGTCGGATATTCAGAGGTTTCAGTATTTTGAATCCGCCGAGAATGTGACGGTGCACTGTGCTGCATAGACCGTAATGAAAAACCTGTGCCGTAGGCTATACAGCACGGGTATTTAACCGCTGCGTTAAAAATCCAGCGGAATATGCAACATGTTGCATATTCCGCCGGAGTTCCGTAGTTTGCCGTTGGATCCCCGTACATTCAATTGTAGGGGTCGACAGCAAACACTAAAACCGCCTGCGGTTTTTGCACAAATCAGTGCCAAGAAATGTGGTCCTGCATAGGAAAAAATGCCGTCGGCTTTCCGATGACTTTTCTCCTATGCTGTGTGGACCTAGCCCTAGAAAGGTCCATTGAGAAGAAAGTGGTCACAGAGTGTCTCCGCTCTGAGATCCCCAGCATTAAGCTGTATTTTTTGTGGGGAAATCTGGCAGAAAAGTGTAAAATTTCCCTACAGCGCCCCCACAGGGGAAAAAAGGCAGTTCACAATCTCCATTCAAAGCAATGGGCTGTCTTCTGTAGTGCAGGACAGGACAATCCTCCAGTGATAGGGATACTCTTTGTAATCACTCTCCATTCTGGCCAAAAGATTAGTATCCTGATCAGAGGACCCCTCTCTATAGACTTCAAATTTTATAATAGGATGAATGAAAATTGGGTTTTCTGAACCAAAGAACCCCTTTAATTTTATTATGTGGAGACTGAACCCCAAGATCACTTTGATTTTCATGAAAACAAAATTCTCCTAACTTTCCATGAGCTACAGTGAGCCTTGCATTTCTTATATCCAATAGTAAGAAGTGTTGTCATGGGGACACAGCCACCAAAACACTTCGGGCCACATGAATGAAACTGTTTAGGTCTAAAACTCACTGTTTTGCCCATAGTAACCTATGGGCAAAAAGTGAGTTTTAGACCTAAACAGGTTCATACATGTGGCCCTTCATGTAGGCATGTACATTGAAATAGCTTTTTTTGCTTTTTGCAAATACATTAAAGCAGCTTTAATATTGATCTTCTGGTCATCCCCTTTTAAGATCTACCTTTGTTGCTTAAAAGATTACCCCCCAATATGACCACATGGAATCTCCTGTGACTATAGAGTAGCAGTTATAGAGTAAGATAGAAGGGAGCATAAAATAAGTCCAAGTCTAATATATAAATTCATTTTCCTAAAAAGTTTTGGAATGCTTTAGTAAAATAAGCAAAAGTCATTAAAAAATTCTGTAAAAAGTAGAATATTGTGAATGCAGTATTTTCCAAAACACTTGAGAAACAAGGTTGAGTTGGTGGATTTGCTTTGGTCACCATACATGAGGCTATAGATCACTCGCTGGGTAGGTGACCTTTTGGGGTTCGTCACTATGTTTTTTGGAGAGTTCTAGTGTCCTACTTTGGTTAAGGTTCTACAATGCAACTTGGTTTCCAATATCTGATCCTAAGAGCCTGGAATTGCCGGGAGTAGTACTCTGGCTAGAGGTCTACTCTCGCAAACTATCGGGACGCTTTACTATGCTTCTAGTAAGACCTGCCATTACTATTATGGATGATAGACATTTCTCTCTTGAGATCATTCAGATTTTATTGTATCCATGCAGGTTAAGGATAATACAGTATTGTAAATCCTGAAGAAAACAAGAAAACACAATAACGTTCTCTTATATAATGGGTGTTCTAAGGAAGCAGATGGATCTTCTCCTGTGTGACAAGAGGTCTTTTGCACCCTATATGCTGGTCCCATGTGTAGCAGGGTGTACATCTGATTATTTTTGAGGCAGGAAGGTTCAATGGCCATCATATGATGTCCTCCATTGTAGTGGGGAGGTCCTTTGGATAGCATGGGATGATTTATGTGGCAGGAAGGTCTTATGGCCCTCTAAGAATGTTGTCTAATGTGGAATGGAGGTCTTTTATATCCCATACAATAATTGATATGACAGGGAGGTTATATAGACCCCATATTATAAAATTCATTGTAGCTCAAACAACCTGTCTGCCAGACAAATCCTCATATGGGGTCCAAAGTTATTCCTTTCTACATCAGAGGACATCATACTAAGTCCAGAGGAATTCTCTGCCACACATGTGTTATGTAGCAGGAAAGTTCTTTGGGCCCCATATGATAACCTTCTCTGGGGCGCATAGGACCTCTTTGCCACAAAAATCATCACGTAGGGTACAAAGGAACTACCCACTAAATTGAAAGACATAAGTTGGAGTCCATTGGATCTCCTTGCCCCAGAAACATTCTTTGGGGCTCACAGGACTTCTCTGCCGCATACATTCTTTGATGTGGCATGAAAATCCTAAGGATTCTATGCAATAAGGCACGTGGCAGGGAGGTCTCATGAGTCCCAAAGAATGATGTCTGATGCAGCATGAGGGTCTTATGGACCTCATCCAATCACTTATGTGGCAGGGAGGGCCTAAGGACTCCAAATTATTTCCTAAGACCTACTGAGTAGGTACTATGGCTGCCATGTGATGTCCTCTTGCTTAGTAGGGTAGCACTTTGGACTCAATTTGATGGTCTATGACCTAGAAGAGAGGTCCTCCTGACTCCAAATGATCTCTGATAGAGTGGAAAGGCTCTTTCGACCCCATATAGTGATTTATGTGGCATGGAGGTCTTATGGACCTCGTCCAATCATTTATGTGGCAGGGAGGGCTTACGACTCTATGTGATGTCCTCTGTCCTAGTGGCGAAGATCATAGAGACTCCATATGAATATCCGTGACCTAGTAATGCAGCCCTTTGGACTCCATATGATGTCTTCTGACCTAGTGGGGAAGTCCTATGGACTCAATTTGTGTCCTCTGATCTAGTGGGGAGGTCTTACGACTCCAAGTGATGTTCTCTGATCTTGTGGGAAGGTCCATCAGACCCCATATAGTGACTTATGTAGCAGAGAGGTCCTATTAATCCCAAAGGACGTTGGAAACTATTGCAGTTTTTTTCTATATATGTTATATAATCCTACTAATATATATATACATATATAACTCTACTTTTAGAAAATGAAGTATTTCACACATCCCTCAGAGAAGAATATCCTGTTGCTGAAAATGTCAGGTTCTTTGGTAAAGTTCATTGACTGTTGAGTCTTCAATACATGATCCTCAGAGCTCCTGAATCTATCATTCCATCTCTGTGCCAGTATTTGTCTAGATGTCTGGATGTGCAAGGGTAGGAGATAACTACACTGTTGTGGTTGTGTTACTGCTAATTTTACTCTAGGAATTTAGATATTGGAATCAACTACCACCAGATCCTTCACCAAACCACCTCCACCACCACCAGAACCTTCACCAAACCACCTCCACCACCACCAGAACCTTCACCAAACCACCTCCACCACCACCACCAGAACCTTCACCAAACCACCTCCACCACCACCAGAATTTTCATCAAACCACTTCCACTACCAACACAAAATCTTGTACATAGCACTGACTAATGTCAACCATTGTGGGCCACCAAATAGTGTCTGATCATCTCGGCAGGTAAAATAAATCATAGCATAATGTGAACCCTCACAAAAAATAATATACGACTTAGGGCAGACATGTATGAAAACTGTCTAGGTCTAAAATTCACTTTGTTGCCCATGATAACCCTGGTGAACTATCCACTAAGCAAAGTTAAAAAGAGAATGGGGTAAACTATCACATAAGCCAAGATAGGTAGTGTACAGGTTATATTAGCAGTAATAGTACGAAAGACAACAAAACAAAAAAAGAAGATATGTCATACAGAGTAGACACGACCCAATGTAGAAACAAACTCGCTCTAGATCTTCCTGATGATGCTATTTATCTGACTCCACAATATTCCAAAGAAAACTCTGGGTAACTGCCGACGCGTTTCTGCTCAGTTTATTTCTACATTGGATCTTGGTTATGTTGTATGACATACCTTCTTTTTTGTTTTGTTCTCTTTTGTACCATTGCTGTTAATATATCCTGTACATTACCGATCTTGGCTTATGTGATAGTTTAACCCCCTCCTTTTATTTTGGTTAGTGGAGGGTGATCAAGGGTTTATCATGGGAAAGGGTGGTGTACCGGTTCGCTCTTCTCACAGCATTTGCCCCGTTTAGGTAGGGATATTCTTATTGTAGGGTAAGTTGTAAATATTTTCTATATTAAAAGTTAAAATTTATATTATCTTTTGCGATGGTAATTTATCATTAGTGATAAACCTTCCCTTACATCTACAAGGTTTGTTTTCCAGTCCATGTAATTAATAAATTTGGAACTGCGATTATCACGTCACCAGCAATATACAAATGTCCAATATACAAATGTCCAGCACTAACCAAACCTACCGTCCAAAAACTTTCCCTGACGTCTATAGATTGTTCAGCAGCCCATTTTGTTAAGACTTCGGGACATGTAAGTGCTGGAAACACACATTTTTTTTTTAATTAGGGGGTTTCAAATATGACTTTTTTTTGGGAAAAACCTTATTGCAGTTGAGACAAAACAAAAATGGATACAACAGGAAGGAGAAGAATATTCCTTCCCTCATATTTCCCAATCTACTTGTTTCCACTTGCAGCTATGGGAATTTTTCAAAAACTTTTTTCAGGGAAGACTCACCAGACATTTCAAGCACTGTTCATAGCTTTTTTTTTTTTTTTTTTACAAGATTTTATAATTATTATTTTTCTCTATACAGAAGCCTATGGGAGAAACAGCAGAAAGCACCATCCCAAAAGCATTTGAAGAAAACAAATGTCACTGATCTCAAAAATGCCACGAAAACTCTGAAAGCAAAATCTTTTTGAATACAGTGTTTTTTGAATTTTATATTGACCAGCTGGACACAGCAATTATGACCCAAAACAATGCCATAAAAAGTAACAACCCAACCTCCACCAACAAAAAACCCAAAAAAAACACCGATGTGTGACTTTCTCCTGGAGTTTTGCAGCTTTTTTCTTAGGTCATAAATCCTGTGGCCTGATGTTACTCTAAAGTTACTTCAAAGTTATAGAAATATAGAAAATAATGCTACCATTCAAAGCTGTTGTTTTTGTTTTCTAAAAGCAGTGTGACTTATTTTTCAAATATTCAAATTATACCACATACAAGACACCACCAAAAATGCCTAGGAAAAAAAGTTTTTAGAAGAAAAATGCTTGGAATTCATGGCATGAAAAAAAAAATGGTGGGATCTTTTATTTGGTAAAAAAATTGTTATGGAAAATGCTCAAAATGTATGGCATGTTTTTTACAAGCATTGAGGAGACATTACACTACCCATAATGTTCATTGGTCATTGCACTGTTCTAGAAAATTACTTGTACTCTCTGGGTGACTTTTGATCAGGCTCAGATTTAAAAATATTACTCTACAATCCATGATCACAAGTAAAAAGGTCCATGAAGGAGGTGAGTGATGACTTTTTGGGCTGTGACTGACCAGTACTTTTACCTATACTCTACTGGTGACCTTTGATAAAGTTCAAATATGATATATTACTTTACAATCCATACCCACAAACAAAATGGTCCAGGAAGGAGTTGAGTGATGAGCGGTAAGTCTGTGACCGATCGATACCTTATCCTATACTCTACGAGTAACCCTTGACCAAGCCCAAATTTGAAATATTACTCTAAAATTTATGACCACAGAAAAAATGGTCCTTGAAGGAGGTGAGTGATGACTGGTTTGCCTGTGGACCGAAACCTTAGCCTAAGAATTTACCTATAACCTACAGGTGACCCTTGATAAAGTTCAGATATAATATATTACTCTACATCACAGGTGTCAAACTCAAGGCCCGAGGGCCGAATCTGGCCCACCGCGCTCTTTAATGTGGCTCCTGAGAGCTTAGACACAGCTGGTGAGCAACTCACAGGCGGTGGCACAGCTCTGACAGCCCTACCAACACACCTAGCCACCCTCCAATGGCCCTTTGAGGGCAACCACAATGCGTCTTCGGCCACGGTGAAAATGAGTTTGACACCTCTGCTCTATATGATCACAAACAAAAGGGTCCACGAAGGAGTTGAGTGATGACCAGTTAGGCTGTGAACAATGGAAACCTTAACCTAAGAATTTACCTGCATCCTATGGGTGACTCTTCATGGATTATAAAATGATATGTTAAATCTAAGCTTGATGAAGAGTCACCCATAGGGTATAGATAAATTCTTAGGCTAATGTTTCGGTCCACAGACCAACTGGTTATCGCTCACCTCCTCCACAGAGGCTTTTGCTCATGACCATGGATTGTAGAGTGATATGTTAAGTCTAAGCTTTATCATCATAAGCAAAAGCAGCCATGAAGGAGGTGAGTGATTAGCCGGTTGGTCTGTGGACCCATACTCTACTGGTGACCCTAGATCAAGCCCAAATGCGACATATGACTCTACAATCCCTGACCACAAACAAAATGGTCTACAAAGGAGGTGAGTTATGACAGGCTGCTCTATGACTAACCAATACATTAGCTTAAGTATCTGCATATATTCTATGGGTAAACAGTGTTTAAGCTCAAATTTGAAATACTACTCTACAGTCCATAATGGAGTAGAGTGATGACTAGTTGGGTCTTGACCATCAAAAACCTTAGCCTTACAAACCTGCCCATCGGTGTGATCGTAATGAAGACCCCAAACCCAATCAACGTCTATTTTTCCAGTGTCGTGATTAGCAAGTGTGAGAAGCAGAAGAGTAAATCAAAACTGCAAGTGTGGTCGTCATTAGTGGCACTAAATGCACAAAAAAATAATAGTGCGAATGAGGCATGACATCTCCCGCCGTGGAACCCAAGAATCCCAAGCAAAAATGCCTCGTAATAGTCACAAGTCTCCACCATTTTTACCTCCATATATAATAAAACCCTAAGTGAATTCTTATACATAAAATTATTTAGAATTTCTTTAGTGCCTTCCAAAAAAAGTAACAACACTTAACCGTTTGTCTCTAACACTGTTAATAAAACTTTTTCCTTTTTCCTTTTTTTCTTTCTCGAAAGGCCAAAATGCAGCTTTAATATCAAGGACGTTCCTTTGATACTGTTTTTTTTTATTTATTTTTTTTGTCAGTCTTATTTTTTTTCTTCTTCCCAGTCTGAGCTGAAGTTTTTTTGCATGCTCAGCGATGTTCTGCTATTGGTTGAGGGAGCTGTGCCAAAATCTCTTTGGAGTGCCTGAAGGCTCATGTAGCTACCATCCTTCCCTGGTGCCTCGAGCGTGACCTTTCCAACGCAGGTACCCGATTTTCTGCAACATAAAGAGAAAATGTCACAACAGCGATAGGAGACTGGAGGATCATGGAAATTTTTTTTTTCTTTGTCAACAGGTCTTCAAAGCAAACGTAAAACTATTTGAGATGAATATGTAAATAGTTATCTGGAAGGCACAACACAATGCGGCTGCCGGGACAGGTTCAAGAGTTCTACAATCAGCATTAAATGAGTCTCTTGATCGGAGGAACCAGGGTGATAAAAGCAGTGGAAGAATGTGCTAACACAGTTCTCTCGGCGATAGTGGAATACTAAACAAATTCAAAGGTAAAGTTGTCGTTTTCTGCAAGGAATCTATGTAACTTTATCACAAGACACTTCAATTACCTCTTAAAGTGTGAACATGGAGGCCAGCAAGAATACACAGGTAGCTGAGGAACTTAAGTAAAAGAAACATCTCACTGATCTTTTGTGGAAACGTGGATGATGCTGTTGGATCAGGAATTTTTTTTTTTTTTAGCAATAGTGAAGAACCTACCTATGTGTGACTGTCATTCTCATGAGCATGCTGAAATGGTACAAATATGTCAACCAGAGCTCTATTTACCACTAGGTACTGGAGAGCCAGTGCCTAGGACAGCATCTTATAGAGGGGCAGCAATAGCTTCTCCTGAATCTCACCAGACTTACTATTGAAACTAGAGTGTCTTGGGGGCCGTGGAGGAGGGTGACCACTTTTAGACACACAGGGCGACATGTAAGAATGAGGTTGCACCAGAATTCTGGCCTCAAAAAGCTGTAGTAGACCACTTCTATAGAAGTATATACAGGTGCACTCCAAACTTCGCGATAAGTGCCATGATACCGCGCCAAAGATACTTTTTAACACGCCAAATTTTTGGGAAGTTCTGGGGGTGTTGCACCACATTAGTAGAAGTAGACACATTCATGATTCTTTGATGTAAAAAATTTGGCGCAGAACAGTTAGAACAGACCAGACCAGGGTAAAGGTGGTGAATGAGCCAGACTGGTGGTATTGGTTCTACACTGTCCGGTATGTATGACCTGCAGGAGAACAGCCAGACCAGGGTAAAGGTGTTGCCTGAGCCAGACTTGTGGTATTGGTTCTACACTGTCCTGTATGTATGACCTGCAGAAGAACAGACCAGGGTAAAGGTGGTGCCTGAGCCAGACTTGTGGTATTGGCTCTACACTGCCCTGTATGTATGACCTGCAGAAGAGCAGACCAGGGTAAAGGTGGTGCCTGAGCCAGACTTGTGGTATTGGCTCTACACTGCCCTGTATGTATGACCTGCAGAAGAACAGCCAGACCAGGGTAAAGGTGGTGCCTGAGCCAGACTTGTGGTATTGGCTCTACACTGCCCTGTATGTATGACCTGCAGAAGACCAGACCAGGGTAAAGGTGGTGCCTGAGCCAGACTTGTGGTATTGGCTCTACACTGCCCTGTATGTATGAGCTGCAGAAGAACAGACCAGGGTAAAGGTGGTGCCTGAGCCAGACTTGTGGTATTGGCTCTACACTGCCCTGTATGTATGACCTGCAGAAGAACAGACCAGGGTAAAGGTGGTGCCTGAACCAGACTTGTGGTATTGGCTCTACACTGCCCTGTATGTATGACCTGCAGAAGAACAGACCAGGGTAAAGGTGGTGCCTGAGCCAGACTTGTGTTATTGGCTCTACACTGCCCTGTATGTATGACCTGCAGAAGAACAGCCAGACCAGGGTAAAGGTGGTGCCTGAGCCAGACTTGTGGTATTGACTCTACACTGCCCTGTATGTATGACCTGCAGAAGAACAGACCAGGGTAAAGGTGGTGCCTGAGCCAGACTTGTGGTATTGGCTCTAAACTGCCCTGTATGTATGACCTGCAGAAGAACAGCCAGACCAGGGTAAAGGTGGTGCCTGAGCCAGACTTGTGATATTGGCACTACACTGCCCTGTATGTATGACCTGCAGAAGAACAGACCAGGGTAAAGGTGGTGCCTGAGCCAGACTTATGGTATTGGCTCTACACTGCGCCTGTATGTATGACCTGCAGAAGAACAGCCAAACCAGGGTAAAGGTGGTGCCTGAGCCAGACTTGTGGTATTGACTCTACACTGCACCTATCACACTTTGTATTTCTATTTTACTATAATGCATCTACTGAATCAAACCAGGCTTGCTACTGAAACTGAGGTCTTTTTTGAGCCATGGGGGAGGGAGGGATGCTCCTCTTCCCTCAGCATTGCTATTCTGAGGTCTGAATACAACTAGTGATAGGGAGGCACTACCTCACTCGTAGGGGTAAACTCACAGCTACCATCAGGGTTAAGCAGTCAATTAGATGACTTTCATATTCAGAATAAAATGCTAGGAAAGTTCATCACATTGGAGCACTGTACACAAAAGCCCAATAGTCATCACTATTGCTTGATCATGACAATAACTAGCGAGCATAATAGGTCTTTAATGGGGGCTTAGTGCCAAGGTCAGCATGAGTTGTAAATACAGCCCTGATGTCAATCTCCAATTATTTTTTTTTTCACAAATCTCTAGTTACTAGAAGGGTCCCTTAACAATAAACTGGTCCCAAAGTGTTCCCCACCTAGGACCCTAAACAATTAATTGTAAACTGTGGAGAAACCTGGCAGTCACTGTTCCATTTCCCTGTAGGGCCAACAAAGGGGGAATGAAGTATTACATGTTGTCCATTCATATCAGTGGGTTGTCTATGTTATGCAGAACAAAAAAGTTCTTTCAGAGTGAGAGACGCCCTTTGTAGTCATTCTACCTTTCAGTTACGAGATAAGGGTCCTCAACGGGAGCCCTTGTTTATTCTTTCAGAATTTACTAATGGCATATATTAAAAACACTGGATGGTCACTTATAGAAATAGCATAAAGAACTCCCAACAGAGCTGCAATTCACATACCAACTACTGGGTGATCACTTATAGAAATAGCATAGACAACTCCCGACAAAGCTGCAATTCACATACTAACCACTGGTTGATCACTTAGAAATAAACAAAACAAACACAACTCCCTTCGGAACCACAATTCATAGACCAACCACATGGTGGCCACAAATATAAGAGAGACAAATATAAGAGAGCCAACACCCATCAGAGCTGCAACTCACATACCAACCACTGGGTGTTCATTTATAAAAATAGCATATACAACTCCCGACAGAGCTTCAAATCACGTACCAACCATCTTGAGGCCTCTTATAGAGACATATAGGGCGACGTGTGAAAATTGGCGGCACCGCAGCAGTTTTTAGGCGCATCAAATCAGTGTAAAGTGCGCCTGAAAGAACGATCCTTTCAAAAATCTGACATCAGTTAGACTTTGCATAGTAAACTTAATGCACTTTTTTAGATGCAGTGCACCTAAAAAGGCGCATTATGCAAATTGCGGGCGCATTTCTTATCATTAATAGTGTATGTAATGCGCCTATCATGGCGCATTTCGTAACGGAGGCGCATAACGTATCATTACCAGTGTATGTAATGCGCCTAAAAAGGTGCATTGCATTATGGAGGCGCACAGCGTATCATTGCTACTATTTGTAATGCACCTTTTTAGGCGTTTTACCATGTGTCGTGCCCGGCGTATAATGCGCCTAGTTTTGGTGTAAAACAGCTCATTTTCTTTGAGAATATGGCGTCAAAAGTGTTTTTGGTGCAAAAAAAACGGGGCTTGCGTACTGGGACATGTCGTCCATAACATAAACTGGTCATCTTGTGCCATTCACGAAATTTATTTGACTATGTTAAGTTATCTTTAGTAATAGGTTTAGAAGTAAGAGCTAATTCTGACCAAAATCATTGTCCGTAATAATAGTGGTATTATTTTGGTTCCCCTAAGCCCAATTAGCATGAAATAGTGTTCCAGTGTCCACTTTATTAGATCTATCAAGGGCAATTAATTCAGAGAGGGTTAGGAAGTTGTTTGTACACCACATCCGAGTACCATATGGTAAAGTTGGATGAGAAGCGATGCTGGAAGTGGTGTCATCACAAGCCCCGCAGGACTGGTAAGCTTAGCCATGCAGGCCAGTTAAAACCCCTAATCCTAATTTAAGGGTAGGGTCAGGGTATGCCATCAAGGTCAGATATATGTGGTTCCTAACTCTGGGACCCACAACTATTCGGGTACAGACCTCCAAAAGTGTTGTCTTAGAATGGAGAGCTGGTTGCCCTTGTGCAGGACTCTTCCTTCTGTTCTATGGGATTTTCCAGTATAGGTATATCCATAGAACAATTATGCAGAAGGAAGTGGTTCACTGCTAACCTGTTAGGCTGACACTTCTTTATGGATAGGTGCACAAAATTTGCTTCTGAGGAACAACAGAGCCACTGAATACTTCATAAAGTTGTAAATCCAGCACCAGAAAGTACCAACCGATCTGCACACGTAATACGGTGACACGTTTCGAGCGCAAGGCCCTTACTTGTTGAGCTAGAAATGCATCACCATATTACATGGTTACATAGTACAGTTGAAAAAAGCAATAGGTCCATCAAGTTCAACCAAGGGTGGGGAAAATGTGGGTGAATTGAGGCAGATAAAGAGTTGAAGCCTAGGTTCCCTACTGGTGAATTCTTTGAAACCCACAAGGCAAGAACCAATCTGCTCCAAGGAAGATTTAATTTCTGATCCCGGAGTCGCCATCAGACTGGATCTAGAATTTTATATGGTTACGTACGTATTAATATTCTTTAGTTCCAGGTAGGTATCTAAGCCTTTCTTGAAACCCTCACCTGTTCCTGCTGTGACCATCTCCTCAGGTGGCTATTCCACAGATTTACAGTTCTCATAGTGAAGACCGCTTGTCTCCTCTGGAGATTGAATCCTTTATTCTACAGCCGAAGGGAATGTCCTTTGTCTTCTGAGGGGGCTTTACATGAACTAATTTTGCCCCATACTTTTTGTAGTGACCATTTATATACTTATATAAATTAAGCATGTCCCCCCGGAGCCATGGAGATCTATTGTGAATTTTAAATTTATGGAACACCCATAGAACAGTATGGAGAGTTGTGCACAAGCGCAATGGACTCTTGGTTCTGAGCCAACACTTTTGAGGACCCGTTCCCGAGAGAAGTGCAGGTCCCGAAGGTCGGACTATGTGACTATTCTATCAGTATGGTCCATGGTGGGAACGCCCCTTTAAACACGGGTGAGGTGTAACGTTCCGAAACCACATTGTGTTCAAGGTATGCTCTTTTTTCAACTGAACTATGTAACCATGTAATATGGTGACTCATTTCTAGCACAACAGACTATCTGACTATCCTATAACTATGGTCCATGGTGGGAACACTTCTTTAAACAAGGGTGAGGTGTAAAGTTCCGAAACCACATTATGTTCAAGGTCTACAGAGAGTTTCCTCTCCAACGGAAGGAACGTTTTACAAAAAATTCAGCCAACGTCCAATCACCATCTAAGCGAATGTCTATAATATTTCCTTCTACTGAACAAGCGTAAAATTATCCTTGCATATTCCAGTGTAACTTGCATTAAAAATAGATTGGACTCCTCGGGGTACGTGGAGATTAATTAAACATTCTCCATAAAAAAGTGTTTTAACAAGCGGCTGAATATTACTTAAATATTGTTTCATTACATCTCATCCGTGAGACGTTCCCTTCAGAAGACGCCGCGGCTTTTGTAAAACAGTCTACAATGCAGCACAATGCAATTGTTCCACTCGGATCGCCGCTTTCATTAATATGCATTGTGAGAGCAGAAAAAAAAAAATAAAAAAAAAATAAAAACTCTAAAAATTAGTAGAAAACCAGCAGATGCTTTGTGTTTTTCACCATGACCCGGTACGGTGACCGCCGAGCTCATAGAGAGATAGCCTTGAGAGGCCCTTAACAAGTTGGTCCGTTTTCATGGTATTTGTTTGTTCTCGCACGGAAAACTTGTCGTTATCCAGCGACATAGAACAATAGCATAGAACAAAGGTTATTAAGAATCAAAATTAGGAAAAAAAAAAGTTTAAGAGTTCAAAAAGTAGGTTTTTTTTTTGCAATTTTTTTTCTAAAGCCCATTTACTGCAGGAGTGGAGGCACAAAAATATCATATGTGAACAAAAGTGTCCTTGTATTCTGAAGGGCGATCTCCTCTATGTCCTTCGCTGTGATAATTATTAAGTTTGCTGATGTAAACACAATGTAAAAGGGAAACTTTCAAAAAAAGTAAAAAAACAAAAGCAGCGGTGCAGCCTCGTTCATAGTAACGGGTAGCGCCAGTTGTCTCAACCAAGCTTCTTGCCTATTGCAGATTCAGTCTTCCCAGCCTGGTGCGGAAACAATTTTGTTTCTGGTGTCCTTCAACAGCTCTTTGGTCTTCACCATAGTGGAGTTTGGAGTGTGACTGTTTGAGGTTGTGGACAAGTGTCTTTTATACTGATAACAAGTTCAAACAGGAGCCATTACTACAGGTAATGAGTGGAGGAGAGAGGAGCCTCTTACAGAAGAAGTTCCAGGTCTGTGAGAGCCAGAAATCCTGCTTGTTTGTAGGGGACCAAATACTTATTTTCCACCATAATTTGCAAATAAATTCTTTCTAAATCAGACAATGGGATTTTCGGGATTTGTTTTCTCATTTTGTCATTTATAGTTGAGGTCGACCTGTGATGTCACTTACAGGCCTCTCTCATCTTTGTAAAGTAGGAGCACTTGCACAATTGGGGGCTGACTAAATACTTTTTTTCTCCACTGTACATAGAAAGAAAAAATGGAAAAGTGAAAAACTTCTATGATTCTGAATGTTTCAGTGTAGCTGGTTCCCTTAGTCATCATCAACCTGTGTATGTGCACTCACTTCTCCTACATCTGTGCCCACCAGAGGACATTATTCTGAGGGTCCACCCTCTACCTTACAGGACATGTACGTGTAGTCTTTTCATTTGCAGAATTTAAAGGGGTTTTCTCACTACTAAGATAAGCTTTCATGTAGGGAACGGTAAATGAAGACTTTTTCTAAATACATTGCCTTGTTTATTTTGCTTTGTTTAGGAGATGAGAGATTTTATCTGCTCTGAGTGCACACAGGTTTCTCCGGATACCGACCTGTCCTCCCCTTCTCTCTCTGCTCTTTGTATTTTCTGATAGCAGAGAGAGAAGGGAAGAACAGATTGGTAACCGAAGAAACCTGTGTGCACTCAGAGCAGATAAAATCTCTCTTATCTCTAGAGTGATGTCACCACAGGTTGGCTCACAGGATGCCAACAGCTTGAGAACAGAGTGTGTTATTTCTAACAGACAAAGGAGAGTAATTACATGTTTACTTTGAGCTCTGAAGCTCTATGCACTAAACATGAGATCTCTTGCTCTCATGTCAGCGCAATTAGAAAAGCTGTAAATACGGAGCTGATTTGCTAATCACTGCTATAGAACCACCCACAGACTGACCAGGAAGAGACAGGAAGCATGAATATAAAGCTGCCTTTGGCTCATTCAAACAACATTGTGAGACAACCCCTTTAATAGGGTATCTGGTAAGAAATTCATGCAGCAATGGAACGTGTGTGCCCAGCCTCAAAAAAGAGGGATCTATCAACCTTTCTTTCACCCCTGTATTTAGCAGTATTATTTATATGTTTATTTATTGCTATTTTGTGCTCTTTACAACAATATTCCATGTAGATATGAAAAGAGTTGCAAAGAAGATGGAAGAGGTGCATTCTGGGAATCCACTAAGTTACATGGTTTGTAAGACTGAAAACAGGACAGATGTCCATCCAGTTCAGCCTATTGCGCTCAAGTGTTGATCCAGAGGAAGGGAAAAACCCCCATTAGGTAGAAACCATTATCCTCATTTTGGGAAAAAATTCCTTCCCGACTCCAATCTGGCAATCATAATAAACTGAAAATTATAACATTGAGGTTACATTTATAAAGATAATTGTGCCAAAATAACAGCATGTATGCTTACCATGTATTTAGACAGTTCGCAGACGCCTCTGTTTCTCGTTTGACAAAAAGGGTGTGGCACCAAAAGAAGGGGCATGGTTTCATTGGAAAGGGCACAGCTTTGTATGCGATGCTGTGCACCAGTTAGTGGCAGAAAGTATGCCAGTGCTGGACAGGGGTGTCTGGGGCCAGTGGTTTGACTCTTGGGGTCCACCACTGTATTAGATTCTTGGGACCTACCAGTGGAGTTGGTTCTTATGCCCCCCCAGTGGAGCTGATTCTTGGGGCCACCAGTGGAGTTGACTCTTGGGGGGACATGTCTGAAAACTGTCTTGTTCTAAGACTTTTCTTGTTGCCCATAGCAACCAATCAGAGCGCCCCTTTCATTTTTTCAGAGCTCTATATGAAATGAAAGGGGAACGCTGATTGGTTGCTATGGGCAACAAGAAAGTCTAAGACCACGACAGTTTTCAGACATGTCCCCCTTGGTGTCTACCACTGTAGTAGATTCATGGGACCACCAGTGGAGTTGGTTCTTAGGGCCCACCAGTTGAGTTGATTCTTGGGGCCCACCAGTGGAGTTGATTCTTAGTGCCCACAAGTGGAGTTGATTCTTAGTGCCCACCTGTGTAGTTGATTCTTGGGGTCCACCAGTGGTGTTGATTCTTGGGTCCCACCAGTGGAGTTGATTCTTGGGTCCCACCAGTGGAGTTGATTCTTGGGGCCCACCAGTGGAGTTGATTCTTGGGGCCCACCAGTGGAGTTGATTCTTGGGGCCCACCAGTGGAGTTGATTCTTGGGCCCACCACTGTAGTAGATTCATGGGACCTACAAGTGGATTTGGTTCTTAGGGCCTCCCAGTTGAGTTGATTCTTGGGACTCACCACTGTAGTAGATTTTTGGGGCCACCTGAGGAGCTGGTTCTTGGCACCCACCAGTAGAGCTGATTCTTGGGCCCACCAATGGAGCTGGAGTCCAACCTACAGCTCCTATACATACTCCACATGAATTTTGCACTCTGCCTCTTTTTTTTCCCTTCATCCCTGACAATCAGCCCTAGGTCTGTCATGCCCAGGGACCACTGGGGATTTCCCTTGTTACCCCGTGGGCCAGTCTGAGCCTGAAGCAAGCCAAGTAATAGGTGTAAGGTTAGATTAGACAGCTCTAACCTGCACTAGGTTTATGAACACTATGATAAATGTGGTAAATGAAATAATGGTGCCGCACACTCGTAGTGGATGGTGGGTGCTCAGTGGAAAACCAATAGGTACGATTCAAAGGGAAGAGAATCCAAGGCACTTCTTATATGATTAAATCCAAGGTTGACTCTCCATATACAATGCACTGAGATATTAAGCCAGATGTAGCACAGTTTATAAAATAATTTATGTATATATATTATATATATATATATTATATATATTATATATATATAGATATATATAATATATAAAGATATATATATATATATTTTAGCTTTTTTATATATATTTTTATAGTTTTTTTCTCCATCATTGGTCTTTGAATCTCTTTGACAAAGTTAAAATCTCGGTTCTTTCTTCCCCTCGGAAGATTCAAAAGGAATGGAAATAAATAAAGTGCTTTTACGATGTCATCTAAAAAATGCATAAACCTCACGTGGCCGAATCCTTGGAGTGATTGAAAAGAGCTGACAGGTCCCGGAGAAGAAGAAAAACCTCCATTTCCAAGATGTGCAAAGGCTGAAATGTCATATTTACCAAAAAGAGCAGCGCAGGTCGTAGCCAAGGGCAGAACAATTCAGGAACAGCAGAGAAAGCAATCATGTAAAGTTGTGTCCGTGGTGTCCCCTCCTCGTGGTCAGTACATAGCAGCCGCCTAATAATTCCCTCCGCTATAAATATTTAACACAGCGTTCGTAAATGGTAATACACAGCCGGGGCAGGAGAGTGGAGTGGAAGCTCCCCCGGGTGTGGTGCTGACCTCCAGGAATAAACAGGTGTTGCAGAGTGGTGTTTGTCATTTGGCGCGCTCATTGTGACATAACTACTATTTAGCTGTGCTTCATACATAGCACTGCACTGTGTCGACAAAAAGACCAAAAACAGAGGCGACGCTCCCTTAGTGTTATATACTCAGATAATAAGAAGAGAGTTACACACTGCTCACCTTGGGGGTTGTGCTGTATTTGGAGGCACAACACTATTCAGTGCCTAGCTCCATCGAGCAAGATGCAGCAGCCGCAGGTACATTCCAAACCACAGGACAGGGGATGGGCAATAATTGTAGGGGTATAATAAAAATTAAGCCTTGGCGCTCACTGAGAGAATAAATAGTCATATAGTAATAAATAGTAATATTATACTGGCTTTATTAAAATCAATAAGTAAACAGCTATGACCATATCTTCCCACGCGTTTCACGCCCTACCGGCACTCCCTCAGGAGTTTCTTATAGACTGGAAAGTTCGGTAGTTCAAATCTACTGGGATGGATTCTCATTAGTTAAACAATCTTCCAAAAGAAATCTTAGTAACAAGACCTTCAGCCAATCAGAAACATAGTGACACCTACAGGTATTACTGGGAAGAATGGTCATTTAATCTGGGTCGATATATTGTGGTGATTCTGGGGGCCACCAGTGGAGCTGATTCTTGGGGGCCACCAGTGGAGCTGATTCTTGGGGCCACCAGTGGAGCTGATTCTTGGGGCCACCAGTGGAGCTGATTCGTGGGGCCACCAGTGGAGCAGATTCTGGGGCCGACCAGTAGACTAGATTCTTGGGGTCACCAGTGGAGTTGATTAATGGGGTCACCAGTGGAGTTGATTAATGGGGCCCGAAAGTGGAGTTGATTCTTGGGGCCCGAAAGTGGAGTTGATTCTTGGGGCCCACCAGTGGTTTTGATTCTTGGGGCCCAGCAGTGGAGCTGACTCTTGGCCCCACCAGGGGAGTTGATTCTTGGGGCCACCAGTGGAGCTGATTCTTGGGGCCACCAGTGGAGCTGATTCTTGGGGCCACCAGTGGAGATGATTCTTGGGGCCACCAGTGGAGATGATTCTTGGTGCTCACCAGTGGAGCAGATTCTGGGGCCTACCAGTAGACTAGATTCTTGGGGTCACCAGTGGAGTTGATTAATGGGGCCCGAAAGTGGAGTTGATTCTTGGGGCCCACCAGTGGTTTTGATTCTTGGGGCCCAGCAGTGGAGCTGAATCTTGGGGCCCCCTGCTGGAACTGATTATTGGAGCCAACAGCTGAGCTGATTCTTGGGACTCACCAGTGGAGTTGTTTTTTGGGGCCCACCCATGGAGCTAATTATTGGAACCCACTAGTGGAGCTGATTCTTGGGGCTTATCACCCGAGCTGCATTGTGGGTCCCAGCATCCGAGCTGATTATTGGGGCCACCAGTGGAGCTGAATCTTGGGACCCTCCAGTGGAGCTAATTATTAGGGCCCACCAGTGAAGTTGATTTTTGGAGCTGACCCTACAGCTACTCTACATGACTGCACATACTGCACATTACTCTTGCGTTCTGCTTCTCCTTCTCTGCCTTTCTCCCTGGCAAGTAGTCCCAGACTTGACATGCTCAGGGGCCCATCGGGGGCTTCAGCTGCTCTCTTGTGGGCCAGTCCATGCCTGAGATTGCAAATAACCATCTGCAAACCCTGCTGCCCATTACCAGTTGGTATCTTGCACCATATCACTGGGCCCCTGACAAGAGTACTGCTCGTATGGGGCCCCTACTTAGCCAAATTGACAGCAACATTATCATGGTGTTATACGGTCGGGGTGTTCCATCAAGAAATCTCTATCTCAAATGCTTGCCATAACCTGAATTTAAGGTTAGGTGTTTTGGTCGTTCACTTGCCTTTCAGCGTTGCTCCAGGCTTCTTATATCTTCCTCTGTGGTATCATGGCTGGAGCAATGTCCAACCTCACCTCCAGCTTTCCTAGGTTACCACTATGTCGCATATAGTCACATCCAACGTAAGATAGTGGAAACTTAGGAAAGCCAGAGGTAATATTGGATGTTACACCGGAAGTGGGGCCTTGATGAAAGATAAGTTGGCCCATTAGTGTCGGACTAGAGTGTCTAGTGCCCACCAGTGCAATGTCATTTTGGAGGCCCACCAAAGAAGTTCATTCTGGGGTCCAATAGTGGAGTTGGTTCCCCTGGGAGCCAGTCTGAACCTGCCATTATGGGTCCTAAAAACCCTAACCCTAATTCTAAACTCATTATAGAGTTAGGGTCGATTTTTTTTTCTTATTTCCATGAATTTGTTTTCTTTTCTTATCTGACAATTTTCATCAAAATTTGGGTCAAATTTGATATCGACCTGAATCCCAAGTGCAACACGGTACAGTATCTGAATAAGGGCTCAAAGCGACAACACCCCCTTATCTCAATGAAGCTGACTTGTTAAATATGTGCTGGGTTATGGTTCTGTACTTTTTTTTCTTCGAGATGGAACCATTTATTTTATTTTTGGGGGGCGGGCGGGGGTCCAACCATTTAGATGTGTAGCAACAGCTCTAGGTGCTTGTTCAAACATGACAGATTTGTAGCAAGTTCCCCACTGTCTGCAAGTTCCCCTTGCTGAATTTGCTACATTTGTATCCAATGGACTTCATGATGATATATTTCACATATATCAAAGCCTCGATGCAGATCTGTACTGGAGCCCCCTCCCACCATGGGCCATTATACCATCTATAATAATGGCGTCTCATGTGGCACAGGGGCAGTCGTGTGTACCCAGGAACCAGGGTGTCACTGTTACCTCTATGACCAGGATACATTGTAACAGGATGTTGGAGAGTTTGTACTGCTGATAATTGTGTAGTCTGGATAAAACTGTAGAAAACAACAGTTGTAAAAAGGATCAGCGGCAGGATGTAAACAATGAGCGTTCCCATTCAAACAGGTCTGTAGCTATAGCAACCAGTGCTGGCAGCCTATCAGGAGAGAGTAAACAGGTCTGTAGCTATAGCGACCAGTGCTGGCAGCCTATCAGGCGAGATCAAACAGGTCTGTAGCTGTAGTGACCTGAGGAGCTGATGCAGCCCATACAAGAGGGGATATCTAGGAATAGGTAGGACACTGTTAATGGACACATATTGTAAAGTGACTTGTTTTTGCAAGATCTTTAACATAAAAAGCAGCGATCCTTGTAGTGAGACAACCCTTTTAATGCAGCCAATCACTGTGTAACCGAAATCCCTGCAGCTCTCTGATCTGCTTTATGATTAGACATCTAGACACTTACAAATCCTCTGCTTGCTGTCAGTGAATCCACATACTAGATCACCATACTACAATATACACACACTGGATCTCCATCCACATACTAGATCACCATACTATACACACACTGGATCTCCGTATACCGTACATACACACTAGATTGCCATAGTGTACACACAGGCTCTATATACGCTACTCACAGATAGTTCAGGATAATTGGTTTTTCGTAAAAATTTCAGAATGAACATAAAAGTTGTTGACTTTTTTTTTTTTTTTTTTTTTAATGAATGAGCCCATCTCTTCCATTTTGATGCACCTGTCCGACTGTTCAGTGTTTCAGGACATTATCATCATCATCATCTGGGCCAGGGAGTATATACGCTGGACGAGGGACCAGTGCTCCTCAGTGCTGATCAGTGATGAAAGTTGATTCACTCTGAGCAGAAATGATGAAGCCAACAATGCTGGAGACGTCAGGGAGAGCGATGTGCATCAGCCGGGTCAGGTGCTGGTCAGGGAGAGCGCTGTGCATAAGCCGGGTCAGGTGCTGGTCAGGGAGAGAGCTCTGCATCAGCCGGGTCAGGTGCTGGTCAGGGAGAGCGGTGTGCATCAGCCGGGTCAGGTGCTGTTCAGGGTGAGCGCTGTGCATCAGCCGGGTCAGGTGCTGGTCAGGGAGAGCGCTGTGCATCAGCCGGGTCAGGTGCTGGTCAGGGAGAGCGCTGTGCATCAGCCGGGTCAGGTCCCCTTGCCGGTCGTCTAGCATGCAGACCACGCTGATGTAACCAGTTACGAAGGGTCTGACGTGACACTTGGCGCCTCTCATCTCCCGGTGCCTGGAGTTGTGCGGCTTCATCATCCGGCTCCGCAGGGCTTTGGTTACAATGAAGCGCTCATCAGTGTGTGATGGAGACAAAGGACGTCCACTTCTTTGCCTTTCTGTGACTCTCCCAGTCTCTCTGTATCTCGGATACAACCTGCTGATGACACTCTGTGACTCTAAGCTCAGTGACCACTTCCGTCTGAGAGCATCCTGCTTGAAGCCTGCAACTTGCGAGGTCCTGCTGATGACACTCTGTGACACCCTAAGCTCAGTGGCCACTTCCGTCTGAGAGCATCCTGCTTGAGGCCTACCAATGGCGAGGTCCTGCTGATCAATTGTAAAGTGTTATCTTGGTCTCATGATGTCACAATGTGAACAGCAGGATGAGGAGGACGGTTTAAATCCCAATTCACATTGATCCCCTAAATGTATTGGGCGATTCAGGGATCAAACACCTGTTGGGAATTTTGCCATTAAGCTCCTTGTTAGAGATCAGCAAGTTGTGCAGAAAGTCCTGAGACCCTGAACAGTTGGACGAGTGCATCTAAAGGGGAGAGATGGGGCATTTACTGCATCTACAGAGGAGAGACGGGGCATTTACTGCCTCTACAGGGGAGAGACGGGGCATTTACTGCCTCTACAGGGGAGAGATGGGGCATTTACTGCCTCTACAGTGGACAGAAGGGGCATTTACTGCATCTACAGGGGAGAGATGGGGCATTTACTGCCTCTACAGGGGAGAGATGGGGCATTTACTGCCTCTACAGGGGAGAGATGGGGCATTTACTGCCTCTACAGGGGAGAGATGGGGCATTTACTGCCTCTACAGGGGAGAGACGGGGCATTTACTGCATCTACAGGGGAGAGACGGGGCATTTACTGCCTCTACAGGGGAGAGACGGGGCATTTACTGCATCTACAGGGGAGAGACGGGGCATTTACTGCCTCTACAGGAGAGAGACGGGGCATTTACTGCATCTACAGGGGAGAGACGGGGCATTTACTGCATCTACAGGGGAGAGACGGGGCATTTACTGCATCTACAGGGGAGAGACGGGGCATTTACTGCATCTACAGGGGAGAGACGGGGCATTTACTGCATCTACAGGGGAGAGACGGGGCATTGACTGCATCTACAGGGGAGAGTCGGGGCATTTACTGCATCTACAGGGGAGAGACGGGGCATTTACTGCCTCTACAGGGGAGAGACGGGGCATTTACTGCATCTACAGGGGAGAGACGGGGCATTTACTGCATCTACAGGGGAGAGACGGGGCATTTACTGCATCTACAGGTGAGAGACGGGGCATTTACTGCATCTACAGGGGAGAGACGGGGCATTTACTGCCTCTACAGGGGAGAGACGGGGCATTTACTGCCTCTACAGGGGAGAGACGGGGCATTTACTGCCTCTACAGGGGAGAGACGGGGCATTTACTGCCTCTACAGGGGAGAGACGGGGCATTTACTGCCTCTACAGGGGAGAGACGGGGCATTTACTGCATCTACAGGGGAGAGACGGGGCATTTACTGTATCTACAGGGGGAGACGGGGCATTTACTGCATCTACAGGGGAGAGACGGTCATTTACTGCCTCTACCGGGGAGAGACGGGGCATTTACTGCCTCTACAGGGGAGAGACGGGGCATTTACTGCCTCTACAGGGGAGAGACGGGGCATTTACTGCCTCTACAGGGGAGAGATGGGGCATTTACTGCCTCTACAGGGGAGAGATGGGGCATTTACTGCATCTAAAGGGGAGAGATGGGGCATTTACTGCATTAAAATCAAATTCAAGAAATGTAATGTTCATCCTGAAGCTTTAACCAAAATCCAAATATCCCAAACTTTTTGTGAGCAGTGTGTGTATTAGATCACTATTGTGTACAGACATTGGAGCTCTAGGTGCATTCTGCATCTCTATACTTAAAGCTGTAACTAGGATTCATAGGGCCCCATGTTAAAATGAGATTACCCCCAACACTGACAGGAACTGAACCTGCAGCACAAGTAATAATGATTGTACATAATACCGCCATATATCAGAGAACCCACATAGCAGAGCTGCAGACACCAACTTGTTATTCCCTGCACGTCGGCTCTGCAGCTGTTGGGAAACTACAACTCCCATCATTCATTTATATAATCTATATCAGTGGGCATGATGGGAGATGTAGTTTCCCAACAGCTGCAGAACCGACGTTGCAGACCCCTGCCCTACACAAATATAAAAAGTTCTTGCCCCTCATTGGCCCCTGAGGTATAAATTGAAGCTCCTGGGCCCTGGTGCAAAAAGTGAAATAGGGGCCCCCAACCACCACGTCCCATTCACAGTACTGGTTTCATCTTAGAGGGGTTTTTGGGTTTCAGGGCCCAGTAGTGACTGCTACCTCTGCACCCCCTGTAGCTACGCCCTTGCCTTGGCCCTCTGGGCCCCACATCAGCTACCCCCCGCGAGCAAAACCCCCTGCACGCTGAGGGTGCTTTCACACGGTGCATTTTTGCAGCATTTTTTTAATGCGTTTTTTGTGCAATTAATGCTGTACATTGCTGCACAAAAATCGCTGTAAAATTGAGATTTTTGCCGTTTTTTTTGGGTGCAGCAATGTACAGCATTAATTGCACAAAAAACGCATTAAAAAAAAACGCAGCAAAAATGCATGAAAACCGCACTGTGTGAAAGCACCCCGAGTCTCCATAGACGATGCATGACTTAGAGTGTAAGTGCGGGATCTGGTCAGGTGGCGCCTGTTTACCGGCTCGTGGCCACGTGCAAGCTCTCCGGCTGATGAAACCTTGACTGGATGTTCCATCAGGGCCCAATAGACACAACCTTCTGTGATACGCGGCCCCCGGGGAGGCGATTGAGTTCTCGCCATCCACAGACTTTGTTCTGCGCGGTTCACCCTGATTAACCGCTTTGAAGCCTGACATCAACTTGGAGCCTGACATCAAGCAATAGGCTGAGGCTTGGAGAGGCTCGAGAAGGGGTTAAAAGGGACGCGGCGTCAATAATACATGAGAATACGGGTCCTGTGCCGACGGGGAAGCTGAGGCTCGGAGAACTTCACAGGAACAGGTGCACGGGAAGAGGAGACGGAGTGCGGAGGATTAAAGCCACACTGCCACCTAGCATCTGCTGGGATCCCTGCCTCCGGCTCCAAGCCTCAGCCAGGTTATAGGAAACCCACTGCTGGATGAGATGTAGCCCACACCTCAGGGGCCCCTGGGGCAGAGGCGGAACTTGAAGCTCCGGGGCCCTCAGCTGCCATGTGCCACTTACAATGCTGGTATCCCCTTTATTGGCAGGAGGGTTTTTGGGGTGCAGGGCCCATAGCGATGCTCCCCTCGGCATCCCCCTATACCCAAAGGGCCAACTTTTCCATTGGGCACACTAGGCAGTTGCCCGGGGGCCTCAAAAGTATAAGTGCCCAAGGTGGGGTATGTTTGTCCTAGGAATACAAGAAACATACATCCCATGGTTGGCTTTGCTTATTTTACTGTTTGCATGTTTTTTAAGATGTGCAAACAAATAAAAACCATATGGAAAAGGGGAGCCAAAGGCCCCGCCCTGCCGCCATCTTGGGGCGCAACTCGGGGCAAAAAGGGGCATGAAAAATTGGGTTGCTTGGGATGGCTAGGTGACCTAGTGTGATGTCATGTTTTTGGACAGGCCCATTGATCTTGCCCAGGGGCCCATAATGCTGAAAAGATGGCTCTGCCTATACTAAAAACCCCTGTCCCGGGGGAAATTTGTTTTATTTTGCCCCCAAAATTTCAGGGCTCCACAGTCATTTTTAACCGTTTCAGGGCCTCATACAATCGAATCAAAGGGGGCCCCCCCCCCCTTACTACCCCCCATTTTTTAACATATGAGGGGGCCCCCCTTTTTTGATTACCCCTGCCCGGGGAATACTGCCCTATTGGCACCCCTGCTCAGATGTAACTGGTGGTGAAAACCCCTGCCTCATGAAATTTTGCAAAAAACGTAAAGGTTTTTTTGGGGGGTTTTAAATGTGACGTTCAACAAGAAGGTGCCAGGACACGCTGGGAGTTGTAGTACTACAACAAAGAGAGGCGGTCGCTGATTCCTATAGCTCACGTCACTAGACGTAGGGTATGCAATCAACGTCTGATAGGTGCGGCGCGCTAGGTAGAACTTGACACTCCCGTTGATTTCAAGGTGAGAGTCATGAACACCTCTCCGTTCAAAACAGAGAGGATTTGGGTCTTGTTCTCAAGATACGTGTCCCAGAAGTGGGACCCCACCACAATATCCCTTTGATGGCTCATGCTATTGATGGCTATAGTGAGACATCCCCTTTAACTCATACTCAGTGTCACAGATGGAACAGATGTCACAGATGTCAGTGTTGTCTCACTGCCAGGAACACTTCTATTAGTACAACTTTGCTAACTGTTCAATGTGGCTCAATAAGAAAAGTGCCAGGAACCACTTGATTTATTCTGACAGGGGAACCTGCACGTGAACTCGTCACCTGCCACCAAACCTCCTCGTTAATGGCCACATGACACCTTGTTCCTAGATAGGCCCTAGAGGTGAACACACCCCAAAAATAACACTTTGATGGCAAAACCACGACATGCCATCAATGTCTATAGTGAAAAACCCCCCTTTAAATCATCCCAAGTGTACAGAGGAAAAAATTTCACAGATGTCAGTGTTGTCTCACTGCCAGGAACTTTTCTAACACTTTGCACACCTTTGCTCACTATTCAACAGCTTAATACGAAAAGTGCCATGAACCACCTGATTTATGCTGACAGGGGAACCTGCATGTGAACTCGTCACCTACCACCAAACCTCCTCGTTAATAGCCCCTGACACCTTGTTTTTTAAAATATTTGGGGGAAATACCACAATATTACCTTGACGGATATCCTTCGACATCCATTAAATACATAGTGAGAAAACCCCTTTAAATCATACTAACATAAAACAAATGCACACATTCATTTTCTCATCTTTTTTTTCGGGTTTTTAATGCCCTGAATGTATGAAGGTGTTTTTGGCGTTTATAAAGGGTAAATTCCCCCCGCCCCCACCTGTGTGTTTGGCCAAAAGAACTTAGGCGATTAGTAATGCCCCAAACATGATAAGGCCCAAGATAGGCGGAAAAAAAGAAGTCATTAAAATAGCATGTCAGTGATAAAAAATTTGGGACTGACCTCTTGGAGGACCACAGGTCCCACAACCTTGCTGTGCTGGGTCTTGCGTATGTAAAATAAAGGGGGGAAGCAGAAAAAAAACATTTTAAATTAATGGAGCAAAAATTTTAAAAAATTTTTAAAAAAAAAACAACAACATCAGTGGGGTTTTTTCATGTAAAATTATTTTTGATTCTATAATTTTAAATACATTTTTTTAGAGATATTTTTTTATTTTTGGGATATTCATATTTTATATTAATTTTTTATGATAAAATTTTTTATTAAATTTAAATAATTACATTTTTTTTAGTTTGAAAATTTATCAAAAAATTACTTGTTATTATTGTAAAAAGGGGAAAAGGGAGAAAATTGCATTTTTGCCCATTACAGTAAATCTATCTCCACTGCGATCCTCAGGCCAGGCAGATCACTTTGAATAGGCTGTCTATCCGAGAAGTAATGCCCCTTTTTTTTTTTGCCGAACCACATTCATATATGTGTCAATTTAGAGTGGGAGCGACCCCCGCAAAAACACCCCCAGAACGCCCCAAGCTCCCAAAAAGCCCCAAAAACCCCCCCGGAACCCCCCCCGAACACCCCAGAAAACCCCCAGAACGTCCCCAGAACACCCCCTCTTGTTAGGCGCATTAGAAAGTGTTGAGTGTAATGAGCAATGCGCCTAACACATTCATTAGGTGCATTAGACATCGTAGCCGCTCAGTTAGGTGCATTGTACCCCAGAAAAAGGGTAAAAAACCCTTTCATACATGTCGCCCCTTGTTCTCTAGATACGTGTCCTAGAGGTGAGACACACACCTACAATATTACACATTGACGGCATATCCTATCGACATGCCATCAATGTCTATAGTGAGACAACCCCTTTAAATCATACCAAGTGTCACAGATGGAACAAATGTCACAGATGTCATTGTTGTCCCACTGCCAGGAACTCTTCTAACACCTTACATACCTTTGGTCACTACTCAACAGCTCAATAGGAGAAGTGCCAGGAACCACCTGATTTATGCTGGTATGGGAACCTGCCCGGGAAATAGTCACCTGCCACCAAACTCCCTCCTTTATAGCCACCTGACACCTGGGAATGACCTTCCTGGACAGAACTGCAAAGTTAGATCAACTTGGAAACACGTCCTAAATATGTGCGGGCAGACAATTATAACAGTAACACAACATAATTGATGGGTATTACATGTAGCAGTGACTTGTGAACATATGGGGCCCTTGCAAAGCTAAAGAGGGTCCCTTTTCCTCATCTTTACAAGTACATAGTCGAACTAGGGCCATCTTTTCCATTGGGCACACTAGGCAGTTGCCCGGGGGCCCCACAAGTATAGGGGCCCCAGGTGGTCTATGTATGTCCCAGGAATACAAAAAACTTAACCTGGATCCCTTGGTTGGCTTTGCTTATTCTACTGTTTCTTTTTAGGATGTAAAAACAGTTAAAACCCATGGTGGAGAAGGGAGCCAAAGACTCCCGGCCCTGCAAAATAGTCTTGTATATTGCAGGCTGCTGGTGTCCAAACATTAGTGGCGTGATAATATGAGTGTGCTTGGGGGGTGGCTAGAGGCATGGCCTAATGTGATGTCATGTATTTGGGCAGAGCCTACTGCAGTGTTATGCCCGGGGGCCCATAATGCTGTTAAAACGGCGAACCCAGTAAAAAGGTTAAAAAAAAAAACAAACCACATGACCATCCAAGATTATAAAATTAACATATTAGATTTTATATGCAGATAATACTGATCATGGAGGAGTGGGACCCTATCCCAGGTTTTGTTATAGGGCCCCATGGTTGCTTGATTTTGTAGCTATACTTTGTAAGCTTCCAAACTTTAAAGGGGTCAAACAGAACTAGAAAAACATGGGTGATTGTTTTCAAAACCAGCACCACACCTGTCCATGGGTCGCATCTGGTACTGCAGCGCGGCTGCAATATATGAATAGGGCTGAGTTGCAGTAACGCACATGACCTGTGGACAGGGGTGGCGCTGTTTCTAGAAAGAGTCACCTTGTTTTCCTAATCCCGCACGTACAAGAGAAATTAATTTGATGTGACAAGTCCACAAATGCACAAAGTATCTCTTGCCGTCCCTGATTAGATACATTGTAGCCGTCCGCTAGACTTGTCCGCAGCGAGGACAGCGCTCTAACAGCACCACACTTGTCCATGGGTCGCATCTGGTACTGCAGCGCGGCTGCAATATGTGAATAGGGCTGAGTTGCAATAACACATGCGACCTGTGGACAGGGGTGGCGCTGTTTTTAGAAAGTATCACTTTGTTTTCCTAATCCCAAGAAATTATTTTGATAAGTGCACAAAGTATCTCTTGCCGTCCCTGATTGGATACATTGTAGCCGTCCGCGGCGAGGATAGCTCTCTGACTGTCAGCGTGGAATATTTTATTTGCGTTGTGATAGAACTTCCACCTGAATGTGTTCTGTGTAGGAGGCAATTTCTCTTTACGGCTTGTTTTCTCAGCGGGAGAACTGCCGTTATTTTATATGCACTTTCCATATTTTCTTCCTCGCGATAGAGCTCTAATCTGAATATAAAGACAAAAGGCACGCAGACAATTTATAGCTCATAAGACAAAGTCACCTGCTAATCCGGAAACCGATCGTCCGGAACGGCCAACAATGGCATCACAGATATCTGGAAAGATAGGCCATATCCTATCAATAGGATGCCTATGCCTATGGTAGGAATAGCCCTTTAAAGAGGTTTTCTCACTACAATGATTCACTTTCAATATGTAGGGAAAGGTAACGAAAGACTCTTACGAAACACATTGCTCTATTGATATTGCTCTGGTCAGGAGATAAGAGAGATTGTATCTGCTCTGAGTGCACACAACTTTCTCTAGGTTACGTACATATCTACCTTCATGATTAAACAGAAAGCAGGGAGTGAAATCACCATGGTCGGATGGAGCAGAGTCTTTATCTCTAACAAGATTAGATTGTTTACCGTTGATGAGCCCTTGTTTTCACTGATAGGAGCTCTGTAACTTTGTTTACTACAGATTAAATCTTCTGCACTTTTGTCACTGTAATGCTCAGCTAGTTATAGAGGAGCTAAATATGCTAATCACTGCTAAAGAACCACAGCCTGACCAGAACCCACAGCCTGACCAGGAAGCATGTGTCTGAAGCTGCTTGTGACTGTGAAACAGCATGGCGAGAAAACTCCTTTAAGCCCTTGGGTCCCCACTTACAATATTCCATTAATAATAGTGGTGCTTCTTTTGTGGCGCCTAGTTGTAATTGCCACCTCAGAGCCCCCTAAGTCTGCGCCCTTATAGGACTCGGAAGTGGGGCGCACTTATGATGTTGAAACTGCATACGGTGCTGTATGGGCCACTACATTAGAATGCCTGATGCCCGTCTCCCTGGCCAAGTCCTCTACTCCCATCTGAGACGAAGCTAGTGAACCTGGATTCGGCAGAGGAAACAGTTCAAAGACCCTATCAAGACCTACCTTAAAAAAGGCTAAATTTACAACAAGAACTGAGGAACTCTGGCTACAAACCATCCTCTATGGTACCACATGAGCCATCAACTGGCTGGGAATTTGGAGATTGACCACCTTTCCAATGCGGCAGACAAAAGGCAATGGTGAAAGGAGATAAAAAAAAGAACTTATATTTGAAAAAGCAAGACCCAAAATGGAACCTCTTGCCCCCATTGTCCAAAGAAATGTGGCGCGAGGACTGGACACTTCAGCCATCTCAGATCACATTAGTCATTGTGATGGACATCATTCTCATTTCAAGAGACCAGGACCAGGTCATGGAGCATGTTGTTTTGGTCTGCGTCTGCGTCCGGGTAGCTGGGGAAACCCCTGATGGGCCCCAGGGAATGTTGGGCCACTAAGACTAGCAGGTTTGGGGATTATTTTCAGGAAGAAAGGCAGAGAAAGAGATAACAGGCATGTGTAGTATGTGCAGCCATGTACAATAGCTGTAGAATGGACTCCAAGAATCAACGCCACTGGTGAACCCCAAGAACCAACGCCACTGGTGAACCCCAAGAATCAACTCCACTGGTAAGACCCAAGAATCAACTCCACTGGTGGGCCCCAAGAATCAACTCCACTGGTGGGCCCCAAGAATCAACTCCACTGGTGGACCCCAATAAATAGCTCAACTGGTAAGCCCAAAGAATCAATTCCATTGCTGGGCCCCAAAAATTAACTCCACTGGTAAGACCCAATAATCAACTCCACTGGTGAACCTCAAGAATTAACTCCACTGGTAAGCCCCAATAATCAACTCCACTGGTGGGCCCCAAGAATTAACTCCACTGGTGGGACCCAAGAATAAACTCCACTGGTGGGCCCCAAGAATGAACTCCACTGGTGGGTCCCCAGAACCAACTATCCTGGTGGGCACAGAGAATCACCTCTACTGGTTGGCCCCAAGAATCAACTCCACTGGTGGGCCCCAAGAATGAACTCCACTGGTGGGCCTCAAGAATAATCTCCATTGGTGGGCCCCAAGAATCAACTTCACTGGTGGGCCCCAAGAATCAACTTCACTGGTGGGCCCCAAGAATCACCTCCACTGGTGGCCCCAAGAATCAACTCCACTGGTGGGCCCCAAGAATCAACTCCACTGCTGGGCCCCAAGAATCAACTCCACTGCTGGGCCCCAAGAATCAACTCCACTGCTGGGCCCCAAGAATCAACTCCACTGCTGGGCCCCAAGAATCAACTCCACTGCTGGGCCCCAAGAATCAACTCCACTGCTGGGCCCCAAGAATCAACTCCACTGCTGGGCCCCAAGAATCAACTCCACTGCTGGGCCCCAGAATCAACTCCACTGGTGGGCCCCCAGAAAAACTCCACTTGGGCCCAAAATCAACTCCACTGTTGGGCCCCAAAATCAACCCACTGGGGCCCCCCCAAAATAAATTTCACTGGTGGGCCCCAAAATCAACTTCCGGGGGGCCCCAAGAACAATTCATGTTAGGCCCGGGGCACTCTTCTCCACCCCATTTACTTAAAAACCCATGGGGGTTTTAAGGCAGCCCTTCCCCCAAAGAAACTCGGTCAAAAAACTGTCCAGTCCCAGCGGGCATGACCCCTCGCACCCATGCGTCGGATAGCATCCCCTGTGCTTTAGCGGGCCCATTGGCCTTTTTAGAGAAACCCCCCTTTTCTACATTTTTTTTGGTTATTTAAACTGCAACAATTTTACCCCAAATGTCCCTTGGGACGGGAAATGATAGGGGAACAGAACCATAGACCCAAAACCACCACAGAGGTAAGTTAACCCTAAAAAGGTCTTAGAACTAGGGTTATTGTATAACTTAGGGTTTAGGTTAGAGACAATTTGGTAATTTATACTTAACTTTGATTCCGGCTGTCCCAAATCGACGTGCTCGGATCGAATTTGACTTGGTCACTATTCCGAAACACAACACTATTGTCATCCTATGGAACCATACGGGATTATTTAGATGACAAATACTCTGGTCCCCCGTATTTTGTGTCTATTACTTCATTAATGTTACCCCACCTGTACGTATTTCTTCTACCCGGGAGTATGAGACACTGTCATTGTCTTTGATAGAAGAGCACTTTGTGTAGTCAGTGCTGGTGTTACAGTCAGTGCGGTAAATGATGAGATTATGCTCTGCGGATAATAAATCCTCTGCCTTCCCATAGACTCTGCACATAGTTCTCCCTGGGAGCTTTGCATTGGAAGGTATATATTAGAGCCTTTTTTCCTTTGCCGTCTGTATATCAATGTGGTGAAGTACAGGCCGGATCCGGCGAGTGCTACAAACTATGAAGAGCTAAGCCTTGATATGAGAGAATGCCTCGAGATATAGAAACACTACAGAAAAGCCAGGTCAGCTTTATAGAAAGTTACACATGCATGAAAAGGGGACGCGCGATTCTCTGTGGAGGACAACAACTGAAGGCGCCTCACTGTGCATATACCTCATTCTTTATGCACTTTAAGCACCAGTCTTTCAATCACATGCCAGGCTGACCTACTTGTCATTTGCGTTTCAAGGTAATCTGCAAAATTTATCTACATATCTACAAGACGTGCGTCTAACCTCCGCAAGCCGGCATCACCGGAGCAGGTGCCAGATTATCAGATGCCATCGACTGGATGAGGACAAAGAAATAGAAATAGCTTCACATTGTACCACCAAGCTGGGAGTCTAAAATTGCAATCATACAGAGTGGTAAAGATTTTAGCGTCCCTCAGGATCAGTTAGGTCCCATGGATCCCTGCATCTATGGTCCGGTCAGTAACTGCACAATCAATATTCAAACACTCCAACTATACATCAATGGTTTAAAAAGCTGACCAAAAATTGAATGTGTATTACTTCTTCAGCAAACAGTAATGGGTACAATATCTACAAAATGAGCCCCAGGCCTTCTAGCCTCTAACTAAACATTACCATTCCTTACTAACCGTGGTCTGAGACAACTGCCCAGCACCACATACCATATTGTCATATCCGTGTACTCTGGTCTGGGCTTCCACAGGTCAGTTTATGATATACACTATATAAAGTCTAGGCTGTCTAACCTCCAACTAATTATTAACATTCCTTATTAACCGTGGTCTGAGCCAACTGCCCAGCACCACAAACCATATTGTCATACCAGGAGTACATGGTGGGCCATTTATATGGATACACCTAAATAAAATAGGAATGGTTGGGGATATCAACTTCCTGTTTGTGGCACTTTAGTATATGGGAGGGGGAAAACTTTTCATTGTTTTTCTTGTAAAATTCTCAATAAGTTTGATGTGTTACATAACCCTCTTCCCATCGGAAAAAAAATAAATTTGGATCCAAAATGGCCGACTTCAAAATGGCCACCAAGGGACAGACACTTCATACTTAGTATAAGGTTAACCCCCTCCCTACTACAAAAGTGTGACAAACAGGAAGTTGCTATCTCGAACCAATCCCATTTTAATAATAGGTGTAATCCATATAAAATGTGGCCACCCTGTATTATGGACCTTGGCTTATCACAGGTCAGTTATAATGATATATACAATAATAAAGTCTAAGGCTGTCTAACCTCGCAACTAAATATAACATTCCTGTAACTAACAATTTTCTGAGCCAACTGCCCAGCACCACAAACCATATTGTCATACCAGGGTACTCTGGTTTTGGCTTCCACAGGTCAGTTTATGATATCCACAAAATAAAGCCTAGGCTGTCTAAGCTCCATCTAAATATGAACATTCCTTACTAACAATTGTCTGAGCCAACTGCCCAGCACCACAAACCATATTGTCATACCAGTGTACTCTGGTCTTGGCTTCCACAGGTCAGTTTATGATATCCACAAAATAAAGCCTAGGCTGTCTAAGCTCCAACTAAACATTACCATTCCTTACTAACCATGGTCTGAGCCAACTGCCCAGCACCACAAACCATATTGTCATACCAGTGTACTATGGTATTGGCTTCCACAGGTCAGTTTGTGATATAGACAATATAAAGTCTTGGCTGTCCAACCTCCAACTAAATAGTAACATTCCTTACTAACCATGGTCTGAGCCAACTACCCAGCACCACACACCATATTGTCATACCAGTGTACTCTGGTCTTTGCTTTCACAGGTCAGTTTGTGATATAGACAATATAAAGTCTAGGCTGTTTAACCTCCAACTAAATAGTAACATTAATTACTAACCATGGTCTGAGCCAACTACCCAGCACCGCAAACTAAATTGTTCATACCAGCGTCCTTTGGTCCTGGCTTGCACAGGTCAGTGAATTATAGCCACAAAATAGACCCCAGGCTGTCTAACCTCAAACTAAACATTAACATCCCTCACTAACTATGTTGTAAACCTACTTCCCAGCACCATAGCATTCATATTAGTGTCCTCTGGTACCATCTTCCACAGGTCAGAAGCAGCTCTTCTTCTCCAGGCTGGGGCAAAAGAACCAGCCCTGATTAAAAAACTCATACCTCTGTTAAGAGCTCTCAAAGCTATTTCCTAATGTGCCTAATTAAAGGTGTATTCCTATCTAATTGGTTAGCTTTAAACAAGTACGCAAAGTTAAATAAAGACTATTAACAAATACATTGCTGTCCTGATTTTGTTTCCCTTTAGCTTTAGTGCACTTCTGATCTCCTACTTGTGTACACAAGCTTTCCTAGGTCATCAACTACATCTCTCTGCTCTCTAGCCTTGGCCTGGATGGTGACATCACTCCCTTCTGTGTCTTATCAGCCACACAGGAGCTTGTTTATGTTTCACACAGACAAACTTAACGTATTAGGTTCTATATAGACTGTGCCCCCAACTCTCCTCCCTCCTACCTGTCCATACCAGGCTGTTCCAACGTTACAATGAGACTCTCACAACCACCCATGACATGAGGCACACTACACAACAATCCCGTCACCACCAGAGTCAGACGCCCGCAGCTTGGCAAGGAGACGTCTCAACTCGCTTTAACAAAAAATCCCCCTGCAGCGATGTTCCAGGTGAGCAGAGCGGCTGTGGAGAAAGCAAAGCTACCTTCAGACTTTCTCCACTACAAAATTCATGCTCAGGACTTTAACACACGCTGGCCCTTCACATGGGACCGCCAAACAAAAAATATTCACCTCCCTCATCTCCACACAACAACACCCAAAACGACCTCTTTGTACACCGTTCCCCGCACTCCCTCCTAAGGCCTAAAGCACAGTCTCCCGTCCGTCACAGACAACTCTGTGCAGAAGACCTGGCCACTCACTTCAAAGACAAATTGAAAATATCGGCAAAACAACACCTCACAATCCCAAATAATACCCTCAGTCCTCCCCGTCACGTCCTCTAATCCTACTCGCTAGCCTTGACCCGACGACAGAGGAAAAGTGTCTCAGGGGCTACTCCTGTCTGCTCGCCCCACCACCTGCACTACATAGACCCCATTCCAGTCCCCACGTCGTCAGTCTATTCTCCAGCGTCCCTCTCACACACTACTGAAATCTGTAACCACTCCTCTCCACTAGGGATCTTTCCATCTTCCTTCAAACTCGCCAACATAACCCTTTACTAAAAAGCCCTCTCAGGACCCTCCTTGTGCTGATAACTACCGACCAGTCTCAAACTGTCCCTTCATCTCTAAACTCCTGAACACTTGGTACCTACTCTCGCTCTAATCCGCTATCTCTCAGCTACTCTCTTCTTTGACCCGCTGCAAATCAGGTTTCTTCCGCCCCCTACACTCCACGGACACTGCCCTTAGTTAAAAGTCTCAAATGACGTCCTAACAGCAAAATCTCAGGAGTAACAACTCATTGTTTGCTCTCCTTGATTTCTCTCTGCAGCATTTGACAAACTGTTTGATCACCACCTCCTCCTCAGCTCCGCCCAATGGCCTCCAGGACACCCGCTCTCGGGGTCGCATTGGTTCTCGTCCTACCACTCTGACCGCACATCAGAGTCCCTCATTTCTGGTCGACCTCCTCATCCTCCTTCCTCTTGCTGAAGGGAGTTCCTCAGGGATCATTTCTAGTCTTTCTCCTCTTTTCATTGTACCACAGCCCACCATTGTGTGACAAACCATCAGTAGATTTGGCTTCCAGTACCATCTCAATGCGGATGACACCCAATTTTTACACCTCCTCCCGTAAACATCACTCCAGCCTTGCTACAAAACATCAGGGACTGTCTGTCTGCTGTCTCTGACATCATGTCCTCTCTCCATCTGAAACTAAACCTCACTAAGACTGAACTTCTTGTCTTTCCGCCATCTACTAACCAACCCCCCCCTGCTATTTCTGTTTCTGTATATGGTACCACCATTTCTCCTAGGCAGCAGGCCTGCTGTCTAGGGGTTTTATTTTGATTCTGATCTGACCTTCTCCCCATATATCCAATCCCTTGCCCACTCCTGTCACCTGCACCTCAAGAATATCTCCAAATCCGTCCTTTTCTCACTGTGGAAACGACTCAAACTCTCCATTACTGCTCTTATTCTTTCTCGTCTTGACTACTGCAACTCCTTGCTTATCGTCTCCCTCTCTGCAAACTCTCCCCTCTCCAATCTGTCCAGAATGCAGCAACCAGGCTTGTCTTTCTCTCCAGCCGCTATACTGATGCCTCTACCCTGTGTCAGTCACTGCACTGGTTGCCCATCCAGTGTAGGATACAGTATAAACTCAGCACTCTCACCCATAAGGCTCTCCACAGCGCTGCTCCTCCCTACATCTCCTCCCTAGTCTCTGTCTACCGCCCTACCCGTGTTCTCCGCTCTGCTGATGATATCAGACTACATTCCCCAATCATCCGAACCTCCCATGCCCCGCCTACAAGATTTCACACGTGCGGCACCAATTCTCTGGAATATGCTACCGCGGGCGATCAGGCACATTCACAAGCCTCACAGTTTTAAGAGGGCCCTGAAAATACATCTTCTCGGTCTGGCCCACCAAGATCCCTAACTGCTATCACACACATCTGTCACTCCCTGCACTTGGGCACTCGCAGGCACTTATCTGTATATAGATGTACAGTCTGGGTGGCAGGTTCATCCATTTTTCATGTAAACCACCCCCTATTTATGAAACATGGCCGGACCATTGTAAACTTGGCACTTCTTACCGTATGTTTCACTCATACACTCTAATAGATTGTAAGCTCTCACGAGCAGGGCCCTCACACCTTGTGTCTCATTTGTAAGTACTTTTAATGTGTAATGACTGTATGTTTACCCTTGAATTTGTAAAGTGCTGCGGAATATGTTGGCGCTATAGAAATAAAGATTATTATTATTATTATTATTATTACAAGACAAGGCGCTCCTTCCAGTGCTCCAGAAAACACACAAGTGAGCACATTGTCAGTCGCAGGACCTTCAGGCCTGTCATCGCTTGATCGGTTCACTGTGCATCTCCTTACTGAAGATCGACACCAATCCTTTCTTCAGTGGTTAACACAACATTCATCCAGCAGTTTTACATTCCACTTCCTCTAAGTCAAGGGCACAAATGTCATCATGATCATCAATCAAACCTGAAGGCCAAATGTCACTCAATAAACAGACCGCTCTAGATAATCCATATTCCAAAGAGCTCTTTGATGACACAATGTGGTTGGGGTCAGAAGGTATTTCAAAACATCAAGAGGCAAAAGAGGAGGATTTTTTCTGCTCTGACGCCCAATCACTGATGCCCTCACAGGAGGAGAATGAAGTTGGTCTATTGTCAGAAATATCAAGCGGTCAGCTGTGCCCCCCAGAGCTTGTGACTTCTAGCCTGCAGCTTGAGGATGTAGACTGTCAGGAAGAGGAAGTCACCTGTGATGATGATTACAAAATGTAAAAGGCTGTGCACATCTAATATATACTTTGAAAACGTAAGCATAGGTGCACACTGAAAGGCAATGACATACATCTAATACATAAATCAGTGGCACACTAAAGACTAAGTAAAACCTCAAGTTTATATAGGAATATAGGAAATGCTTTACAGCTAAGGAAAATATGAAAAACCTGGGACTCTTAGTTTACAGTATTTGATCAAAGATTGTATTAAGCTCACCTCCCACACGTCAAGGGTTCCCAGAGCAGGTGAGTCCCTACACTAAAAGATGTTACCTTACTAGGAGTCCATTCAGACTGCCACTTCCCCAGGAGTGATAGGAACCTGCAATTGAGTTAACCTGCACATATTTATATGAGGTGGGTTGAGTGCAGCAAGCCAATGAGATTGCCATCTCCAAATAGACTACAAAATGTAAAAGGCTGTGGCACATCTAATATATACTTTGAAAACTAAGCATAGTGTGCACACTGAAAGGCAATGACATACATCTAATACATAAATCAGTGGCACACTAAAGACTAAGTAAAACCTCAAGTTTATATAGGAATATAGGAAATGCTTTACAGCTAAGGAAAATATGAAAAACCTGGACTCTTAGTTTACAGTATTTGATCAAAGATTGTATTAAAGCTCACCTCCCAACACGTCAAGGGTTCCCAGAGCAGGTGAGTCCCTAAACTAAAACATGTTACCTTACTAGGAGTCCATTCAGACTGCCACTTCCCCCAGGAGTGATAGGAACCTGCAATTGAGTTAACCTGCACATATTTATATGAGGTGGTTGAGTGCAGCAAGCCAATGAGATTGCCATCTCCCAAATAGACTACAAAATGTAAAAGGCTGTGCACATCTAATATATACTTTGAAAACGTAAGCATAGGTGCACACTGAAAGGCAATGACATACATCTAATACATAAATCAGTGGCACACTAAAGACTAAGTAAAACCTCAAGTTTATATAGGAATATAGGAAATGCTTTACAGCTAAGGAAAATATGAAAAACCTGGGACTCTTAGTTTACAGTATTTGATCAAAGATTGTATTAAGCTCACCTCCCCACACGTCAAGGGGTTCCCAGAGCAGGTGAGTCCCTACACTAAAACATGTTACCCTTACTAGGAGTCCATTCAGACTGCCACTTCCCCAGGAGTGATAGGAACCTGCAATTGAGTTAACCTGCACATATTTATATGAGGTGGTTGAGTGCAGCAAGCCAATGGAGATTGCCATCTCCCAAATAGACTACAAAATGTAAAAGGCTGTGCACATCTAATATATACTTTTGAAAACGTAAGCATAGGTGCACACTGAAAGGCAATGACATACATCTAATACATAAATCAGTGGCACACTAAAGACTAAGTAAAACCTCAAGTTTATATTAGGAATATAGGAAATGCTTTACAGCTAAGGAAAATATGAAAAACCTGGGACTCTTAGTTTACAGTAAAATGATCAAAGATTGTATTAAGCTCACCTCCCAACACGTCAAGGGGTTCCCAGAGCAGGTGAGTCCCTACACTAAAACATGTTACCTTACTAGGAGTCCATTCAGACTGCCACTTCCCCAGGAGTGATAGGAACCTGCAATTGAGTTAACCTGCACATATTTATATGAGGTGGTTGAGTGCAGCAAGCCAATGAGATTGCCATCTCCCAAATAGACTACAAAATGTAAAAGGCTGTGCACATCTAATATATACTTTGAAAACGTAAGCATAGGTGCACACACTGAAAGGCAATGACATACATCTAATACATAAATCAGTGGCACACTAAAGACTAAGTAAAACCTCAAGTTTATATAGGAATATAGGAAATGCTTTACAGCTAAGGAAAATATGAAAAACCTGGGACTCTTAGTTTACAGTATTGATCAAAGATTGTATTTAAGCTCACCTCCAACACGTCAAGGGTTCCCAGAGCAGGTGAGTCCCTAAAACTAAAACATGTTACCTTACTAGGAGTTCCATTCAGACTGCCACTTCCCCAGGAGTGATAGGAACCTGCAATTGAGTTACCTGCACATTTTATATGAGGTGTTGAGTGCAGCAAGCCAATTGAGATTGCCATCTCCCAAATAGACTACAAAATGTAAAAGGCTGTGCACAATCTAATATATAAATTTGAAAACGTAAGCATAGGTGCACACTGAAAGGCAATGACATACATCTAATACATAAATCAGTGGCACACTAAAGAACTAAGTAAAACCTCAAGTTTTATATAGAATATAGGAAATGCTTTTACAGCTAAGGAAAATATGAAAAACCTGGGACTCTTAGTTTACAGTATTTGATCAAAGATTGTATTAAAGCTCACCTCCCAACAAAGTCCAAGGGTTTCCCAGAGCAGGTGAGTCCCTACACTAAAACATGTTACCTTACTAGGAGTCCATTCCAGACTGGGCCCCTTCCCCAGGAGAGTGATAGGAACCTGCAATTGAGTTAACCTGCACATATTTATATGAGGTGGTTGAGTGCAGCAAGCCAATGAGATTGCCATCTCCCAAATAGACTATAAAATGTAAAAGGCTGTGCACATCTAATATATACTTTGAAAACGTAAGCATAGTAGCACAACGAAAGCAAACGACATACATCTAATACATAAATCAGTGGCACACTAAAGACTAAGTAAAACCTCGAGTTTATATAGGAATATAGGAAATGCTTTACAGCTAAGGAAAATATGAAAAACCTGGGACTCTTAGTTTACAATATTTGATCAAAGATTGTATTAAAGCTCACCTCCCAACACGTCAAGGGGTTCCCAGAGCAGGTGAGTCCCTACACTAAAACATGTTACCTTACTAGGAGTCCATTCAGACTGCCACTTCCCCAGGAGTGATAGGAACCTGCAATTGAGTTAACCTGCACATATTTGTAGGTTCCTATCACTCCTGGGGAAGTGGCAGTCTGAATGGACTCCTAGTAAGTAACATGTTTTAGTGTAGGAACTCACCTGCTCTGGGAACCCCTTGACGTGTTGGGAGGTGAGCTTAATACAATCTTTGATCAAATACTGTAAACTAAGAGTCCCAGGTTTTCATATTTTACTTAGCTGTAAAGCATTTCCTATATTCCTATATAAACTTGAGGTTTACTTAGTCTTTAGTGTGCCACTGATTTATGTATTAGATGTATGTCATTGCCTTTCAGTGTGCACCTATGCTTACGTTTTCAAAGTATATATTAGATGTGCACAGCCTTTTACATTTTGTAGTCTATTTGGGAGATTGCCATCTCATTGGCTTGCTGCACTCAACCACCTCATTATAAATATGTGCAGGTTAACTCAATTGCAGGTTCCTATCACTCCTGGGAAGTGGCAGTCTGAATGGACTCCTAGTAAGGTAACATGTTTTAGTGTAGGGACTCACCTGCTCTGGGACCCCTTGACGGTGTTGGGAGGTGAGCTTAATACACTCTTTGATCAAATACGGTAAACTAAGAGTCCCAGGGTTTTCATATTTTCCGTAGCTGTAAAGCAGTTCCGATATTCCTATATAACTTGAGGTTTTGCGTCGTCTTTAGTGTGCCACTGATTTTTGTATTAGATGTATGTCATTGCCTTTCAGTGTGCACCTATGCTTACGTTTTCAAAGTATATATTAGATGTGCACAGCCTTTTACATTTTGTAGTCTATTTGGGAGATGGCAATCTCATTGGCTTGCTGCACTCAACCACCTCATATAAATATGTGCAGGTTAACTCAATTGCAGGTTCCTATCACTCCTGGGGAAGTGGCAGTCTGAATGGACATCCTAGTAAGGTAACATGTTTTAGTGTAGGGACTCACCTGCTCTGGGAACCCCTTGACGTGTTGGGAGGTGAGCTTAATACAATCTTTGATCAAATACTGTAAACTAAGAGTCCCAGGTTTTTCATATTTTCCTTAGCTGTAAAGCATTTCCTATATTCCTATATAAACTTGAGGTTTTACTTAGTCTTTAGTGTGCCACTGATTTATGTATTAGACCTGTGATGATGATGACATTGCAGATCCAATGTGGTCTTTTAAGCAGCAGCGGGGGAGCGCATCATCAGTGGAGGATGTGGAGGATGGGGTAGTGTCAGTGCGGTTGCAGCCTCAGAAAGGGAGAGGGCGGTCACACAAGTCCATTAACATTAATCCGCCAGCCATGGTCAGTGGTGGCAGGGGGAACACTGCTACTAGGCTTTCACCATCGAAGAGAAACCGGAACTGTGAAGCCTGGAGCTTTTACGATCAAGCCTCAGATTCACCGATGTCATATGCCGGCTTTGCCTTCAAAGCGTCAGTAGAGGAAAGAATCTAAATAATTTAACCACCACCAGCATGAACAGGCACATACATGTAAAGCATGAATTGCTGTGGAAGAATCACTTGGAGAAAAAAGGCCACACAGGTCCTGGACTTCCAACCACCATGACATCTTCTGCCTCCACCACTTCCAGGCTCTTTAGCCGATGTGCAAGAGCAGCATTGGTAAGCACCATCTCCAGTCCCAGACACTGTCGGCCGATTCCCACCACCAACAACACAGTCTACACCTTCCCCTTCCACCAGTTTGGCCAGCATGCCATACAGCAGCCAGTTCACCAGCCAGCCTTTTGTGTACCAGTTGTGGGAGCAGAAGAAACGCTTTCACCACCCCAGCCATCCCCAAAGCCAAAAGCCTGAATGTCCGGCATTGCCAGACTGTTGGCCTTGGAAATGTTGCCTTTCCGCCTGGTGGACTCAGATGGGTTTTTCCCCCACATCATGGCCCAGGCATGCCCCAATATCAGATGCCGAGTAGGCATTTCTTTGCCAGAAAAGCTGTCCCTCCGCTGGCCTGTCACGAGGCAGAAAAGATCTCCAGCGCGTTGGCTGCACCTGTGTCCACCAAAGTCCATCTAACTACAGACATTGGACAAACCATCAGCAGATTTGGCTTCCAGTACCATCTCTATGCTGATGACACCCAATTATACACCTCCTCCCGAGACATCACTCCTGCCCTGATGCAAAACACCAGTGACTGTCTGTCCGCTGTCCTCTGACATCATGTCCTCTCTCCATCTGAAACTAAAAACCTCACTAAAAACCGAAACTTCTTGTCTTTCCACCATCTTCTCACCAACCCTACCCTGCTATCTCGGTCTCAGTGTGTGGCACCACCATAACTCCTAGGCAGCAGGCCCGCTGTCTTGTGTTAATACTAGATTCTAATCTGTCCTTCACCCCTTATATCCAATCCCTTGCCCGCTCCTGTCATCTGCACCTCAAGAACATCTCCAAAATCCTACTTTTCTCACTGTGGAAACAGCTCAAACCCTCATTGTTTGCTCTTATTCACTCTCGTCTTGACTACTGCAACTCCTTGCTTATCGGTCTCCCTCTCTGCAAACTCTCCCCTCTGCAATCTGTTCTGAATGCAGCAGCCAGGCTTGTCTTTCTCTCCAGCCGCTATACTGATGCCTCTACCCTGTGTTCAGTCACTGCACTGGTTGCCCATCCAGTACAGAATAACAACATAAACTCACCACTCTCACCCATAAAGCTCTCCACAGCGCTGCTCCTCTCCCTACATCTTCCTCCCTCATCTCTGTCTACCACCCTACCCGTGCTCTTCCGCTCTGCTTTAGATATCAGACTACATTTCCTCAATCAAACCGAACCTCCCATGCCCGTCTCCAAGATTTTCACACGTGCAGCACCGGTCCTATGGAATATGCTACCGCGGGCGATCAGCACATTCACAACCCTCACAGTTTTAAGAGGGGGCCCTGAGAAAACATCTTCTCAGCCTGGCCTACCAAGAAACCCTAACTGCTATCACACCTGTCACTCCCTACACTAGGGCACTCACAGCACTTATCTGTATATAGATGTACTGTCAGGGTGGGTGGGTCACCCAATTTCTAAAGTAAACCACCTCTTATTTATGTAACATGGCTGGACCATAGTAAACTGAGCACTTCTTAACCCTTTGTCTCACCCATACACCATAATAGATTGTAAGCTCTCGCGAGCAGGGTCCTCATACCTCGTGTCTCATTTGTAAGTTCTTTTAATGTGTAATGTCTGTATGTACACCCTCTAATTTGTAAAGTGCTGCGGAATATGTTGGCGCTATATAAATAAAAATTATTATTATTATATTATTATTACAGACATATGGACTAGTAAGCACAGTCTTGGGCGTTAGATCTCACTGACTGCTCACTGGATCAGTTGGGTGGATGACGGTGCCTCTGGTAATGGGTCTTGGGCTCGGCGGACACTCTTCCACACTGCTGGAATGGAGCAGAGTCCAGATACCCAACCACGACGGGTAGCATCATGTGCCAAAAGAAACCAGGCTGTTCTGAAATTAATCTGAGAAAAGCTGTGGAAAGCTCTGCCCACTCAGACCGACCAGTGGCTGGGTGTTAAGAACCTGGCAACCAGCAATGTGGGTTTTCGACAATGGAGAAATCCCCTTGTCGCCCTTAGG